>JASAMV010002493.1:0-22320 GCA_030248065.1 Rhynchonema sp. JSB1_4 | reverse complement strand
ATCAGTCATAATTGAGATAAAAGATGGAATAGCACAAGAAGAAAAATGCCTGCTGTCGCGCGGCAAGAATCAGGATATGGTTCTCGGTATCATGCTGGTCGCATATAAAACACCTATACAAGATTGTTTACTCCCCAAAGTAAAAAGATATCAGTGGTTACGCACAGGAGCAAAAGGCGACTAAAAACATCACCGAAACAGAAGAAAAGATTATTTGCCAAAAAATGAGCAGGATTTAGAAAGAGGCATTGCATTCCTTTCGAAAAGCGAATTAAAAAGCGATACGCCATCAAGGAACCATATTGCGGCCAATAGCGCAATGAGGCGACGACGGCAAGCTGTCACAGGTTCGATTCGTACTAGTAACGGCATAAAGAGTGGGTAAAACGATTATGCGTTGGCCGCAATATGGTTCCTTGATGGCGTATCGCTTTTTAATTCGCTTTTCGAAAGGAATGCAATGCCTCTTTCTAAATCCTGCTCATTTTTTGGCAAATAATCTTTTCTTCTGTTTCGGTGATGTTTTTAGTCGCCTTTTGCTCCTGTGCGTAACCACTGATATCTTTTTACTTTGGGGAGTAAACAATCTTGTATAGGTGTTTTATATGCGACCAGCATGATACCGAGAACCATATCCTGATTCTTGCCGCGCGACAGCAGGCATTTTTCTTCTTGTATTATTGTTTTATATCGAGTAAGCGCATTTTCTCATTCGGTGGACGGAAAATACATATGATCACACTGATAATTCGTTCACTATACAAAGGAATTCACTATGTAGAGGTTCACCTTGTGGTGGTTTTACTGTATTCATGTTACTGTTTCACACCTCAATCAAGTCAGAGCTAAAAAAGCGATGTCACCATCGGTTCCCCGACCCCAGAAACATAAACAGCTGACACATTACTGGAGATCAGATCACTATTACACTATTTATTCGCATTGATCAATACTGAGTTCCGGTTCTAGTTCCGGTTCTGGCTCCGAAAAGTTCCAGATTTAAAAACCAATGCCACCGTTGGGTTTCTCGACCCCGAAAACCTATATACCGCACGCACTGTCGTTATGATCAGGCCAGTATTGTGCGACTTATTTGCATGGATAAATACTGAGTTCCGGTTCCAGTTCCGGTTCTGGCTCCGAAGAGCTTCGGATTGAAAAGCCAATGTCACCATTAGATTTCTCGACCCCGAAAACCTATATACCGCACGCACTGTCTTTATGATCAGACCAGTATTGTGCGACTTATTGCATGGCTAAATATTGAGTTCCGGTTCCAGTTCCGGTTCTGGCTCCGAAGAGCTTCGGATTGAAAAGCCAATGTCACCATTAGATTTTTCCACCCCGAAAACCTATACACCGCACGCACTGTCTTTATGATCAAACCAGTATTGTGCGACTTATTTGCTTGATAAATACTGAGTTCCGGTTCCAGTTCCGGTTCTGGCTCCGAAGAGCTCCGGATTCAAAAACCAATGTCACCATTAGGTTTCTCGTCCCCGAAAACCTATGTTCCGCACCCACTGTCTTTACGATCAGACCATTATTGTGTGACTTATTTGCATGGATAAGTACTGAGTTCCGGTTCCAGTTCAGGTTCTGGCTCCGGAGAGCTCCGGATTCAAAAACCAATGCCACCATCAGATTTCTCGTCCCCGAAAACCTATGTTCCGCACCCACTGCCTTTACGATCAGACCATTATTGTGTGACTTATTTGCATGGATAAGTACTGAGTTGTGTAACATTGTCATTACAGTATTGAATTATTATATTCATGCAAATGTACTCCAACTCTTTATGTAATTGGTGCCGGCTAAATTGTAAAAACCTAGGTATTCGTCGTTACTGTCACGCCTCGAGCGGTTGTTGATGTTTACCCTTTTCGTGTCTGAAACGAAATAAAGTACTACTACTACTGAGTTCCGGTTCCAGTTCCGGTTCTAGCTCCGAAAGGTGCTGGATCCAAAAACCAATGTCACCACCGAGTTTCTCGACCTTCAAAACCCCCGGTGCCGCGGCAGATTTCTCGTCCGATGTATCCCTGAGTTTTGAACGAACATTTTGCCGGAAAAAAAAGAAAGAAAGAAAGAAGAAGAAGAACGTTTTTGCACTTTTTGAGAGGCGTTGGGTACCGTAACTCCACGACGCCGGTACCGATCAACGTCAAATTTTGAATGCAGACGTAGGGTGGCCCAAGGCACCTTGTGCTTAAATATTGAAACCATCGGTGCTTCGTTGTGGAATTACTGGCCAGTGAAATTTTTTTCTGCCGGCACTAACTCCGGACAACCATATGGGACATGCGCTGCCGCGCATGCCCCGATTGTAGACGTATACGTATAATGGCTTTCCATTTTCGGTCGCGTCTGCTACAACATCAAATAAAAACGAACATTTTTCTTATCCGGCAGCAAATGATATACTTGTGTGTCCACATAGCCACACACAACGTTCATGGTGCCCGTTTTGTGCGGTACAACTGGCAGGCATTCGTAGACTGTGGCCTGCGTGGGGCTGGCAGTTTAAAGTTGATCAATTTATGCCATCAGTAAAACACAACTGGACGGGATGTTTGAGAATACAAGCATCACAAGATCAAAATAAAACGCCTTTATACCTGATTGGATCCGACAGTAGCCAGAATCGGGTACGAAGATTCAGGTAAATTAGGATTGAATGCACATGAATACACGTCGCGACGGTGGTCCTCCTGGGAATGAATCGGACCACAATAGCTTTTACTGCCTTTTGATTTTTAATGTTGATTTTGTGTTTTTATGCTGATCCTCCTTCCAGGAAGGTGCTGCTGCGAACATTGCAGACGAAACAAGACCAAACGAGGTATGAACATGGAAGGCGTGAAACGTTCCTAGGGCTGACTCACTGTCGCAGTTCAACATAGCGAGATGAGACTGCAGTCCTACCAGCTCGGGAGTTTTCGAGACAACGAAACCCCTTAGCTCTGAACCCGAACTCGGCAAACATGAAATTCACAATTTCAGACAAAACGAGGCAGGCCGCAAAAGCACTTGCACAAGTTGAAATAGCAACCAACCGTAACGCTTTCAATGAATTTGTATGGCAACGCATTGCCACCATGCCTCTTCACACCACTCGTATCGCTGTCAATGGAGCTGTTCGTGTTAGATCGTTCCCGCAGTGCCGACACACGCTTGTGTCTCACCATTGCTGAGCACTCTTGTGTGGGGATCCGAGATACCAAGTGAAATGGATACCTCAAGTCTGCAACAGTTCCCTGTAAAAATAACTTGTTTCGTCAACTGTTGCGCCACAAACGTTCAAAATACATGGCCAAATACCAGAACCCACCAGCCTAAAAATTCTGGTGTTTATAGTTCACATCCGAAATCAATTGACAAATATTTTGTGTCTTGTGTACAACGGACACCATTATCGTCGAACACGATTTTGAATCAGTCAGAACCAATAGTTCGCATTAAAATCTCCGACACGTTTATGCCCACCAAATGCCGTAAGGTATACTGCACGTGCTGTTTTGTGAGATCGACCCAAACAACCCATCACATGAAAAAAATATGCAGAAATACAATCTAAAGAAATTAAACTCAGTGAAAATTGTTATGCCATGACAGACAAGGAAAGATTGGCAGCCCGTATTCTAGTCAAACTGATGTTTCAATGCGTCTATGAAACAAAGTTCATGGACAGACAGCCAATACCTTTCTTGTTCTCACATAGGAAGACAATACACAAGGTGTTAAAAGATACAATAATACGATATGCGTGGCCTAAAGTACAATCGAGACACCGACCGAAAAGTAGTACCTGAATAAATAAACTACCGATATCATTGCTTAATTCTCTGAACCCATAAACTCGAAAAATAAAGATTTTTGAAAAATACTTAACAAGAACAAGTTGCAGACAAATCAAAGATAACTCCAGGACACGCTAAAGCACGTGGTATCCATAGAAAAAAGTGTTTTTGGTTAAAAACTGTAAATGTGCCAAAGATTGTCAAATAAGTTATCAGTTTTGAATATTATGAACAATTGTTGTAATTTCGACTGCTACATAATAGCATATGACATAATAACACAGCTGACGAAAAGCACATTGAATATTCATGAGTGCAAATTCCATGTTCATGAACTCATTAAAAAGTAAAAGAATGGCGCCTTACTTTCAAGCCACTACTCAGGCAATATTTCCACCTCAGAAAAAATGCCAAACAAGAACAGAATGTCTCCTTGACGAGTCAGGGTCACCAGAACTGTCTACGGCTGGCCAGCATCTTGAATATTGCCAGATGTTTCACCGACTTGTCCCCTTTCAGCCTCGGCCGAATTCAAGCCATCCAAACGATACAGTCGTTCACTGCGATACTGCCAGGGCTCGGCGAAATAGAACACTGACAGCGTGATGAGTAGGATGGCTGAAAAGAGAGACAAACTTTGTTTCCAAAAAAATTCACGCACAAATCGCAGCAAGATGTCCGAATTTCAGTTGCTAATTCACAAGCTCAACATCATTATTTTACTCTGAATCACAATTCGATTCCAAGCTTGAATTCTTCCATAACTTGCTGTTGATCACTGTTGGACTTGGACAAGATCAAAAATGTTTCATTCATAGTGCAAAAATGCTGGCCGCGTTAGCTACAATCGATGGCAACAACCGCGCTCTAACAAACGCTAAATCAAAAACACCCTGACTCTAAAATTAAATTCAACTGACCAAACACAACCACAATAACATTAGTGGCCTCAATGGCCAGCGTGGCAACAGCGAACAGCACATAGACCGCACCGCGTTTCCACGATCCAAACCACTGCAGGAAGTGCCACACTTGACAACATCCGCCGCCCTCGCTGCAAACAAACACACCGTTGCTTGCTGCTTGCTAAACTGGCTGATAGCTGACAGCATCGATCTTATTCCAAACATTACATAACTTGGAACAGAAGATACATGAATACCCTTTTTGCACAATAAACTTTGTATGTTTTTCATTTCATTTTTCCGGGTTTTTGCTTTTCGGGATTTTTGACCCCACCCCCAATCCCGGTTTTGAATTGAATACCCTTCAAGTGCCCTACATTTTATGCGTGAAAACATTTCTTTTCAACGTGATCTTCACTGTGTAGCTTTAAAACAAAACACAACAAACCATCGGCAGAAGAAATTGATGGGCCCCGAGAACTCAAGCAGCGTAATCGGCACGGCGATGATGAAGAGAAATATGGCGAGTATTAACTCAGCAGGCATCATTATTCGCGACGTTGCCAGACTCCATACAGCTGCAATAAAAGGTCAAATGTTTCTTTTATTCAAAGGTACATCGACCAAAGTGAACGGATTACTGGTCTGACGGACGGAACAGGCGGTAAAAACGGGAAAGGAAAAAAACGTTCTTTGAGGTTCTGATTGCATGTGGTCCGTCTGTCTCTGCGTGATTTCGTCCAACTTTTAGTTAGTTTATTGCGTCGGCACCAGTCCACTTCATTTCAGGCCTAAAAATGCCTATTCAAGGCAACAATTGGGCGAGATAGCGTACCCGAAGGGGGGATGGTGTATACTTGCGTGTTTTTCCGCAAAATATATTTTTGGAAAAAAAACCGTTTTTTCCAAATATTTTTCCAGTACTTAAGGATACCCATGGTCCAAAAACGCCATTTTGGGGGAAATTTTGTCGGGAAATGGCCTGAAACGGGCTAGTAGGTAGGCTGACGCTCTATCCTGGTACAGTAAGTAGGTCGCCGCCCGGCGGCTGGCACAGTAACAGTAAGTTGCTATTTTTGTCTCAAAATGGTATAAAATCGGAATTTTTCACTCCAAATAGGCGAAAAATTGCGCGCTACGCGCGAAATTAGCGTTTTAGAGTACATTTTCATCAAAATTTCGACCTAAAAAATTTTCTTCCACCCCTAGCTCGGCCGGTACAGTAGGTAGGTTGCTGCCCCACATTTTTGGTGGTACAGTAGGTTGCCGCCCCGCCTGGGTAGCTACCCCGCTGGGCACTGGCGAACCTCCAGAACGTTGAAAAATAAGGGTCAAAAACGTCATTTTTTGGCAAAAATAGGATAAAATTTTGTCTGGTTTTTTCACGAAAATTTATTTCGGGTCCAAGAAAACGGACCCGGTTTTTTCGGTTTTTTCACGAAAAAAACGGTTTTTTTCCATCCGCAACTACAGGCACAGATACAGCAGAGTAGTACTTGGTCAGGGTGTTGACGATAGATAGATTGGGACCCGAAATGTGTTGACGATAGATACAGCACCCAAGACCGACCTCGGGGGGGGGCCTCGACCCAAACTTGTTGACGATAGATAGATGGTGGGGGGGGGGGTCGCCAAAAATCAAGGCATGTATAGTGTACTAAGTAGGTAATAATGTGTAAATATTAATGAAAATGTACTCAGATGTGCTAAATCCGCGCGTAGCGCGCGATTTTTTGCCTATTTGGGACAAAAAATACCGATTTTGAGCAGTGATGTAGTTGGTCCGAGCAAGAAAGCTAGCTAGCTGGAGGGGTCCGGCGCAAGAAAGCTAGCTAGCTAGCCGGGTACCCCGATTTGGGGGGTATTGGTCCAGAAGTCAAAAACAGGGGTATAAAAATTGGTCGAAATTATGCTAAAATAAGCCTTAAAATGCGTATTCTTGTGCACGTGTGAGAAAATTTGACCGAATTTGACCATTTTGGCCCATAAAATGGTCATTTTGGCACTAAAATCAACTTTTTTTACTTGGTGACCGGAGCAAGAAAGCTAGCTAGCCAGTTTGGGGGGTATGGGTTTCGGAGCAAGAAAGCTACCTAGCAGTTGGGGGGGGGGGTAAACCCCCCCATACCCCCCACAACCACATCACTGATTTTGAGGCAAAAATACCCATTTTGGGGTCGAAATGTGTTGACGATAGATAGATTGTTCCCAGAATTTGTTGACGATAGATAGATTTGCCCATGAGTGTTGACGATAGATAGATGCAGGGTAGTACTTGGGGGGGTCCCCCCCCAAATTCATCTATCTATCGTCAACACTTTTTGATTTCATCTATCTATCGTCAACACTTATGGGCAAATCTATCTATCGTCAAGAAATTCTGGGAACAATCAATCTATCGTCAACACATTTCGACCCCAAAATGGGCATTTTTGCCTCAAAATGGCTCAAAATCGGTATTTTTTGTCCCAAATAGGCAAAAAATCGCGCGCTACGCGCGGATTTAGTACATCTATACACATTTTCATTAATATTTACACATTATTACCTACTTAATGCACTATACTATACCTTGATTTTTGGCGACCCCCCCCCACCATCTATCTATCGTCAACAAGTTTGGGTCGACCCCCCCCCAGATTTCGGACTTTGGTCATCTATCTATCGTCAACACATTTCGGGTCCCAATCTATCTATCGTCAACACCCTGACCAAGTACTACACTGGATAGATGAAATCAAAAAGTGTTGACGATAGATAGATGAATTTGGGGGACCCCCCCCCCCCACCCCCCCCTAAGTACTACCCTGAGATACAGTATCTCCCCTTCGAAGATACACAGCACTGCCAGGAACAGAGGTCGCAATCGGGCCGGCCCGACCTCGGGCCGGGCCGGGCCGCGATTTTGGGCTTTTGGCTCGGGCCGGGCCGGGCCGGAGATTTGGAGGGTCGGGCCGGGCCGGGCCGGGCACCCCGGCCCGAAGCTTCTGAAGTGACTTATTTTACTGAAAAAGTAGGGTTTTTTTGTCAAAAATACTAAAATTTCTGACGGATTCAGCAAGTAAGTGATCAGTATTGTCCAGTAGTGTGGCTACCCAGGCGTGCAATCAACCTACTGTACCACCAGAAAGGCCTGCAATCAACCTACCTACTGTACCGGGCGAGCTTGGGGGGACAAAATTTTTTAGGTCTAAATTTAGATGAAAATGACTCTAAAACCCTCATTTCGCGCGCAGCGCGCGATTTTTCGATTATTTGGAGTGAAAAATATCGATTTTATAACATTTTGAGCCAAAAATAGCAACCTACTGTACCAGCCGGGGGGCGGCGACCTACCTGGCTACCAGTGGTGTAGCTACCCAGGCGGGGCGGCAACCTACTGTACCACCCAAAATGCGGGGCGGCAACCTACCTACTGTACCAGCCGAGCTAGGGGGGGGGGGCGTACCACTTGGGGGGGGGGGTCATCTGGAAACCGAAATTTTTTATGTCTAAATACTGAAGAAAATGAGGCCTAAAACACTAATTTCGCGCGCAGCGCGCGATTTTTCGCCTATTTGCAGACAAATATGCTAATTTTATGCAATTTTAAGCCAAAAATGAATGTTTTGGGTGAAAAGTTAGGTGGGGCGGCAACCTACCTACTGTACCAGGCGAGGGGCGGCAACCTACCTACTGTACCTCGGGGGGGGACCCCCCCCACCCCCCCCCCCTGCTACACCATTGCTGGCTACTGTACCAGGATGGCGCGTCATCTACCTTACCTATCTACTGTACCTAGGGGGGACCCCACCCCCCAGCCACACCATTGGTATAGTCTATCTGGCGACTTTTTCATGGAAAACAATAAATTTTCAACCAAAAAAATAGATTCAAAAATCGCAAAAATTGACAAAAATTGGGTTAAAATCTGAGCCAAAAATTCGGGCCGGGCCGGGCCGGAGATTTGGGGGTTCGGGCCGGGCCGGGCCGGAGATTTGGGGGTACGGGTCGGGCCGGGCCGGGCCGGAGATTTGGGGGCTCGGGCCGGGCCGGCCAAACCCGGCCCGATTGCGACCTCTGGCCAGGAACTACACTGGTGCTCTGTTCAGGCTAAATTTATTTCTTCTTTTCAAGTTCCAAAATCACCAACCGATAATTGTGACAAATCCGACAATAAACCTGATGAACGTCAAATATTTACACGCCGGATATCTGTAAACCCGCGTGTCTCCCGCCGGTTGCATTCGTTCGTGGGGCACGCGCGTCTCAGCTGAAAGGCTTCAATTGAGTAAAGACATTTCCTGTCGAGAAAAATTTGACAAAACAAACGTTAGGTGGGTACCTGCTTGGGTTGCTTACCTTGCGCCCGGGAACCTCTTTGTCCCATTATCGGTTTGTGCAATGGGTTCAGGGTAGTACTTGGGGGGGGGTGGGGGGGGGTCCCCCCCAAATTCATCTATCTATCGTCAACACTTTTTGATTTCATCTATCTATCGTCAACACATATGGGCAAATCTATCTATCGTCAACAAATTTTGGGAACAATCTATCTATCGTCAACACATTTCGAACCCAAAATTGACCTTTTTGCCTCAAAATGGCTCAAAATCGGTATTTTTTATCACAAATAGGCAAAAATCGCGCGCTACGCGCGGATTTAGTACATCTATACACATTTTCATTGATATTTACACATTATTACCTACTTAATGCACTATACTATACCTTGATTTTTGGCGACCCCCCCCACCATCTATCTATCGTCAACAAGTTTGGGTCGACCCCCCCCCAGATTTCGGACTTGGGTCATCTATCTATCGTCAACACATTTCGGGTCCCAATCTATCTATCGTCAACACCCTGACCAAGTACTACACTGAATGGGTTCGGCCGGTTTTAATCTGAAATTGCTCGGCGTTAGAAACAGCCCAAAAAAATAAACAAAATTTGCGATCGCCATGGCCGAAACGCAATCGAAAAAAATAAAAACCGTTTATTTTGAAAAAAAATAATTTCTTATTCATTGCTTTTCGGAGTCTTCAAATACCGCCCACATGGCGTGGTGTGGCCCCCTTCAATCGGTAGCTCAGTCACGTTTTTTGTTGTTATGTGACCAACAAAACCTATTTTCTAAACAAACATGGTAGGATTTTAACCAAAAGAGCAGCATGATCCCCAAGCTAATCTAGATAGCACACCAGTTCTGCATGGAAATCCCATAAACTGCAATGAACAGGCTTTTTCATTCAAGTGTTGCAGTTGTATTTTTGTTTACACACCTGACGATCGGTGGATCACAATTTCGCCAACGATACTCAAACTGTGTTTCTTGTTCGTTGACGTTATACATAAATTCCTAATTCAAAAGAATATTAATAAAATTTGCGAGGGAGAGGGGTACACTATAGCTGCCAACTACAGGCGGACACAGTGTGTCACAAAAGCATGGTGCCGTTTGCCTTGGTTATCATCACTCTGCTGAAGTCTGTCAACGCGCAGTGCTATGGCAATGGCACACAAATGTCACTCAGTGCTGACAACGAAGAACTAACTGTGAAGAAAGGTTGATGCTGATCAATTTTGTGCTTTTTATAAGGCTTCTGTCGTCTTCCTGTTGTTAAACCAAACTGTCGAATCGACATCTAGCTCGATTTAGTTTAAACAGGATTTTCTTTTTTTTATTTCAAACAATTCATCAGATTACACCTTTTCAGTTTGCATTGAGAAGAAGTTCATTCAAATACAAGATGAGTCCGAAACGCTGACGGTTGTTGCTCTTGTGGTCAGTTTTTGAGCTCTCACACCTAACGACATTCAACTTTGATCCAAACGTTCAAAATTCAGCACCCGCCTTACGTGAACTTTCTGAGTTTGGATGCCAAGGAAGAACGTCGTCAGGGTTGCAACCCCGGAATCGTGCTGGCGATTTTGAAGGAGTTTGCTGAGCGATATCAATTAAAGTCTGTTTAGTTCACCTTTTATCAAAATTTTTTCGTTCTGATAACTAAATGTTTGTTAATCGATCCTCACATTGCAGAATCAATCTCATCGAAGCCGATGAAAATGGATTCAAATTTGATAATGGCAGCTGGTCGGGCGCAATGGGATATTTGCAGAGAAAGGTGTGATTTGCGAACCAAACTTGTAGAACGCACCACAAGGAAAAGGAAGTGTTTTGCAAACGACCAATCGTCGCGAACTTGCTGTATTCCACTTGTTTTGATCTCCGCTAGCAAGTTCTGTTACCGAAATTTTATCGCAATAATGTTCAGGAAGCAGACGTGTTTGCATCAGCGCAAACGCCCAGTGCACTTTACATGGACGTGGCCGATTATCCTCAGCCATTCCTCCGCGCACAAATGGCGTTCCTCATCAAAAAGCCACGTTTGACCACCGCCTACAAGCGATTCACAGTGGTCACGTCGCTATTTAAACCCGATGTTAGTCGGCCTCATCAAAAAAGGTTTCCGTCTCTGCTGTGTCGTTATGAAACGTCAGCTAGTTGATCAGGCCACGTATTTGCTTTTTTGTCATTGATGCAAAAAGTGTGTTTTTCACACCGAACTCTGCAACACGGCCTGTCCTACAGGTGCGCCAGGTCATCGTCAGTCCCAAGACCCTCCCGTGTGTTTCAGGTATGGACCCTTCTTTTCATATCCATCTGTCTGTCAGCCGTGTGTCTCTGGTTCATCAGCGCAAAGCTAGCTCAAATGGAAGTGTACGCGAATGAAAAACGATGCAACTGGTTGGACTCGGTGTGGGTGTTCCCAGGGTTGGGCAAAAAAAAAAAAATTTTTTTTTTTTTAAAAAAAAAATTTTTTTTTTTTTTAAAAAAAAAAGGTTTTTGAAAAAAAATTTTTTTTTTAAAAAAAAAATTTTTTTTTAAAAATTTTCGGGGGGAACAAAAGTCTAAAACGTCCAAAAATGGCCTTTTTGGGGGTTATTTTTTGTCATTTTTTCTCAAGGGTCGAAAAATTTTCTTCACAAAATCACCTTTGGGGCATGTATTTGGTACCTTAAGATACCCCAAATGATGTTATTATACCTTCCCGTAATACATGGGACACAGTATGCATGTGCCTACAGGGTACTTCGATGTCATACCCCATCGGGTCGGTCATATACGACTGATTCAGCTACCCGACAAGTATTTCTGCAGCTTATATTCTCAATTCTGTGTGGTTTATAAGTGAATCTTGCTTATTCGGCCACAAACTGTTGTGTCCGATACCACAGAGCAGCAATCATCGGTCCATATCAAGCACAGACTGTTGGATCGCACCGAAATGACGTAAACACCCTTGATAAGTGATGCAAACCAAGTCACAAAAGTGACTTGTCAATTAAAGTTGCATTTTTTCGCGATTTTACGCGTTTTTTAGGCAAATTTGGTAAAATTTCCCCGAATCTCAGACTTTTTAAAAAAAAAAATGTTTTTTTAAAAAAAAAATTTTTTTTTTAAAAAAAAAAACTTGTTTAAAAAAAAAATTTTTTTTTTCCAACCCTGGGTGTTCCTGTCGATCACTGTGAGCCAAGGTGAGTATGCACTGAGATCTTGTTGGAATTATCTGGTGCATTGGAACTCACAATGGCATCAGGTACTGTGTTCACGTTTAAAGTGACACAGGACCATAAAAACATTATCGCTGTTCAAAGACTTTGTTGACATACAGTAACTGATTTGCGTATCGGAAGAGATTTCACAAAAAAAGCAACCAATCGTCATGACGTGCTGTCGATAACAAGTGCGAAAACGTCTGAATACCACCGACCCCTTCTTGACGTTATGCATGGTTATATGGCTTGGCACAGTCACATTCAGTCAAAACTTGGTTGTCGTGTCCATATTTCAATTGGGCAACCACACAAGCCGTTGCCAAATTCGTTGTCAAATGCTTGCAATTCAATCGAATAGCACGCTGTGAATACTACTCTGTGGCAGGTCTGTGTTTCGGCCCCCGTTCGTGCACAGTGCGCACTTTGTTCACATTCTGGTGGGCGGCAGGCATCGTGCTCGCAGCAGCATTCATCGGCAATCTGGTGTCGCTCATTGCAGTCGAATACTACACTTGGCCGTTCAACGATCTCGAGGTGGTTGATTGCTGTCAATTTATACATATTTAATTGGTCAAACTTAGCAAAAAAGATGTAGGTCCGGCATAGCCCGGTACACACAGAGGACAGCAGTACAGATCGAAATTCCAAAAAAATGCGGAAAGAATCACATAATCAGGTTTGATTTCATTTTTTTGCAGTCTTTCATGGCACAAGTGGACAAGGGCGAATGGCGCATGGCAATACATCGCGATCATTTGGAGCAGATAAGAGTGTTCAAGGTTTATATGCAGTAAAAATTACAGCGGGTGATGATTTTTTTATTCTTTTCCACACGAAATCTCTGTTTTTCGACAATTTTTACAGCAAGCAGCCAAAGGCGAACTGGGTGGTTTTGCTGCATTCGTTAGCGAAGATAAGAAGTACGATCACGTGGTCGTGGAGTCATTGCAACAAGGTCCACTTTCATTTCAGTTTGAGTTGCTATCAAATTTTTATCAAAACCTACAGTTGTATAACCTGTATCCAATTGATGCCACTGGTTTGACAGGCGTAAAAGTTGTTCTAAGACAGCCAAGAACTCAACGCGGACCAAAGTCAGAAACATCGACAAGTATGTAAATCCTCGAAAACGTGTGTCCTAAATTCAAAAACCGATATCGGGAAGGCCAACTGTTTGATAAGTGTTTGATAACGGCCTGCTTGTAAAATGAAATTCATGTCAAGTTTTTTCGAAAGTAATTTTCTCAGGCATCTCTACGATTCTTGACCGCGACAACACAGCCCTGTTAGCCAATCAGCACACGCTGCGTTTTGTGGCCGAAACTGATACAAACCTGTTGGTCGTCGAACAGGTGAAATTGCTGCCAGTTTGGGTGGCCATACCTTTCGTGAAAAATTCGACCTGGATAGATGCAATGAGTGAATTGTGAGTTTACAAAAATTATCTCTTTCATTTCTGAGAGGTAAATTGAGGTCGCTTGCGAAAGCAACACGTCGTATAGTAAATTTCCAAATTCGCTGCAGCACAGTAAAGTACGCCCCATAATTAATGTCACGTTCTAAACCCGAAACATTCGGGCAGCAGACGCACATGCAGCTTGCCAGCCAGCCAGGCAGCTGCGCGCAATGTTTCAGAGCTGCGCGTGGTTAGCGTTCCGGTTTAGAACGTGACATTAACTACGGGGCGTATTTCATTGTGCGGCAGCGAATTTGGAAATTTACCATATCAGCCAAGCATGTATGTATACCGATGAGCTCACTAACCAGTGAAATTCAACTTGTGAAACATTCGGACAGCCAACACACACGCAGCTTGCCAGCCAGCCAGGCAGTCTGCGCGTAATGTTTCAGAACCGCGCATGGTTAGCGTTCGGGTTTAGAACGTGACATTAAGTATGGGGCGTATTTTACTGTGCGGCAACGAATTTGGAAATTTACTATACCGAAATTTTCCGTACCGAAGCTCCGTACAGATATACTGCAGCAGTTAAAAATTTCAGTACAATTTTGTTGAACGAGCGAGGCTTTATCGACCGTTGGATGAGTGAATATGAGAGCTGGCTTGGTTAGCGTATGCAGCTTATTGAACATATTTTGTTGCCAATTTTCAAGTTCGCGCCCTTTGTGATTCAGGCAACAATCTGTCGTCGACGTTCATCGCGCACGAGACCGAGTCGAGTATCAACACGAATTTCCAGTCCGACTTTATCCGCGGCTGTTTCTGGATGTTGGTGGCCGGAATTGGGTTCGCCATTGGTGGATTTGTGATGGAACAATTTGTGGAGCACTATTATTGTTACTGAGAGTGGCTATTTTGAGCTTCAAAACTGCGTTGAAAAATGATATTATTAGTTACGCTGTGAAGCTGTGTACGTATGTGTGAAATTTGTCATTCTTTCTTCAAGTTCCACCAAACTGACGAGATTATGGTTCGCGGTTACGGTTGCTAAACCTTTTACGAGTGTCTTTTGAGTTTTTTTGCCCATTTCATATAATATTGTGACACAATTGTGTATGGTTCCACGTAATGTCGTTGCATATGTTTACTCATTATACATCAGCCTTGGCAAGAAGTTGTCCACCTTCCGCCCCACCCGACAATGTAGAAGAGACCAGTATCTGAAACATGCTTGTTCAAGGCCTCCAATAACTCGACAAGAAGGGCACCAATTCACGGATCCCTGTACACTTTAAAACGCTGTTATGCCCATACCAAGCATAGTGAAATGGAACATCATGCGCAGTTCGAACCTCACATTTATATTCTTAACGACACACCCGCATACGAGCAGGTCTTCGCTCATCATTGCATCCCATTCTCAAGGGAAGTACTATCTTATACAACACAACATACCACGAACTTGGCCTTTGGTCAAACCAGATGAGGCACAATCATGAATTAATGGGGTTCTAAGAGCCTAGCTAGTTTGTGCGATGTTTCACAAGGTACCCAGTAATGTACGTTGCCGCATGTTAAGCCACATACCTAACTAATGTGCAGTATACGTATACACCATGATCTCATTTCCCAAGTGGGTCACTACATACACTCGGAGTTGCGCGAAGCGAGACCAACACAAAACTGGAGCCGTGAGACATTGATATACAGCCGAATGGGACAAGTATCTCTTGATTGGTGTGGAAGCTCGGACATATTTTGTGGATTGAAGCGGTAAGAACCCCTTGTGCTTTCATTTTTCAGCACTTCACTTGAGGTCAGGTCGGGATTGAGCTCCTTGCCAACATAAGGACCTCACAGAATCTAACATTTTTTACCATGACGTTGCATCACAACACCAATTTGTGTCCGAACCCTCCAACATGTTCACAATACCAAAACCGCATGTGGTAGTGTTTGGTATGCATGAGACACACAGCGCAGCACTGGTATGTATTCCCATGATTGGCTTTTGAGTACAAAAGCAACGTCTCACAAATGGGCAGCCTGATGCTTAAATGTGGTTGTACCAGATGGATCCTAGAAAGGTCTCGAATGTTCTGCTTCTGCGCAGACTTGGTGTGAGAACTTGAACCATATCAATGCGGGGGTATTTTTGTTGCCCGTTTTGTTGTGTGCCTGGTGTTTATTACAATGTGCGCTGGATATCAGAACACACTGTTTTGTCTCTGGGAGCGATGGGCGCATAACTGGCTGCGAGTTTGCATGTTTCTTTTCAGCTTAACGGTCCATCCTTGGAACTGCATGCTGAAATGTGCCAATTGTTGTGTATTGCAGTTCGTATGTCCTGTACGTCGAAGATTTCAAGCTGGTGTTCTTCAAAACGTGGGTACAATGTGCGGATATAAGTTTATCCTGCAACTCAAATTGGACCTGCACTGCGGCTCTGGTCCAAACTCATGTTATTGAACATGTTACCTCACTCCTGCCAACCTAATATCTTGCTTGAGTTCTTATTATTGCTCAGAGCACTTGGCTAAAACATGTGTGGTCTTGAGATAGGGACGACATTTTGGTTATTACGTAACCTCCCATTCTGCACGAGGCACAAAATTCTTGACGAGCTATGGCAGTGCGAGCTTCCTATCATAAACCAGTCGCGCACTTCGTTTCGCACCGATGTATTAGTTCCGGTGGCGCTTCCTGCTACGTGAGGTGCTAACCTTTGGCGGTATGCTTTGAGTAAGAGGTCTTGCTGTCGACGCAATTCTGTTAGCGTAAAACCAGACGGTTCCATAGATTCAGACCTCTCATGAGATTTTTGTCGTGTAATTCAAACGCTCAGCGTGGTTCTCCGCACATGATTCTGCTTCACGGGTCCCTGACGAGTTGCATTCGGGCAGCAATTTTTCTAAATTGGAGGTCTCTGGTAGATACATAGCTTTGCTTCTCACATATTGCTAATTTCCCAAGAAAAGAACCTTCGTTTGCTTGATACCTATATGTACATACATGTGCCTAATTCTGCACGCCTCACTTTATAACCATGGTGTAGGTTATGTAGGTAATATATTCTATTTTTTGCACAGATGCGCTGCATGGCCTCCGCACTTGCGGCACTTTTGTTTCGGGTAGAATTTTGTCCATGCAAGAAAGGTCAGTTTTTGTTGGATCCAAAAACTGTTGTGATTCAATTTCTGCCTGTTTTTATTATATGTTTTTTCATGCTATGTATTTCTTTCGACAGAAACGGTGCTACAAAATAGCCCAAATTCAAGAGTCGTTACCCTATTTATGTGCGTGATACACTGCATGCTGCGTTCGTTGTTCTGAACGCAACCATAAAAACACAAGAAAACGGTACATTCGGAATCAAGGTTTTTCTGGAGCTAACCATGTATTCTCAAAAACGTGTTTCATTGAACAAACTGATACTTCTGCGCCGCAAAATTGGTTGCGTTTGGTTTTGTTGTTGCGAACTTCACTGAATGGACCTGGTGGATCTGGTGCCCCAGGTCATCGTCAGTCCACAGTTGCCAGGAAACCAACCCTTGAGAAAATACCAGCTTTTTGAGAAATGTAATGTAAAGTGCACAAAACACCGCTGCATGACCTTCGGGAGCCCGCGCATGTTATGTATGTATGTATGTTATTTCTTTTTCCATCACGATTTTATTGGATACCAGTAAATTTTATGATCAGAGCATTTTATTGGCCCTTTCTGACGTGAGGTGCATCAGGCCGTCGTCAGTGCGCAACACATCAGCACAGCACCGATGGGGACAACCCGATTGCGGAAAGGTTTGTATTTCTAGCAGTTGCAAACAAGAAAACGACTCGCGGTACCGATGAAAAATATTCTGGTCTCTCTACCTGAAGATTACACTGCAAGAGTGACTGCTGCAGAGTGTCGACCGTTGTGTTTATAACCGTTTTGCATTGCTTGCGTGTCTTGATGTTTTGCAGTTATATACAATGTACATGCAAAGTCAGTTAGTCATGATTTCTGAATTTTGCGCTGGCTTCAGATAACGTGCTTTGCGAAAAAAAGCAGCCTTGTTCGTCATCAAACGAGGATTTCGTTCGACCACTTTGTTTCAAGCAGGGTGGTTATGCTTTTCTGAAACATGTTTCGGTTATTGGAATCAACAAAGCAAGAAATGATATAAAATCATGCCAACGCTTTCCGCAATTGTGCAACACCACACAGCCTCAGTTTCTCACAGGTTGATGATTTATGCCCAATGTGCACGCACACCAGCACCGTTATGTTCTGTATTCTGGAGAAATTAACATTTCTGACTTTGGTTTGGAACACAAGATTTCTCATTCCCGCGCAATTTTGGATGGACTATTACATCGTGCATGGAAGAGAGCTATCTCATTGACGATGCGGAACAGTTTTCTTCGTTGTTTTGCCGTGCCATTCGCCCAAAGCCTTTGCTCCTCCCATGTTTGTTATGCAGATTTCAGCTGCATTTGCATCTACGCTTGAAAGAAAGTGTTCAGCTTTGGTTCTCCAAAAGGTCCGCGAAGTTTTTGACAAATTGTGCGCGTAATAACTTGACGAATGAGCTGAGCAGAATAGAGCTAAAGTATTTTCAACAGGGTCTCAAAAACCCGTTGCGTTGGAAGTGCTGCTTGAAGTTCTGCCTGAACCTGCTGCTTTCCAGATTGTCACCTGACAGCTGTCGTGTTCAAAAGACGAATTTGTAGCACAAAACCGCGCCTGTTTGAGTTTGCGATTATCTCACTGTCTGTTCTCAAAGAAAGATTGACAAGAGTGATAACAACAAACTTTCACACTGTTCTTGGAAAGGCTTGTCGTAACTTTTGCATGTGGCAGTAACAGCATTGGATTATTCATCAATCATCGCTTGCAAAAAATAGTAACGATTATCCGTTTTTATCATGATGTGTTTTCTTTCCAGCAGCTGGCCCACCCTCTCTGTATCGTTATGCCGAAGGAGACATTGGCCTTGATCTTCCATCAAAACTCCCGAAATCCTTTTTATTTGTTGAAAGGCCAGGCCCGACCCACAAAGTACACGACGATTTTGAGATGATTTTTTATGAGCTCCTTTGCCTCATATAGGATAATAATATGGTTAATGTATATGTTGTAAAGTATGGGGCTCGTATTTTATGAAGGTTTATGGCATTGCGATTGCAATCCTGTGTGCATCTTGAGTCTGGTGTTTCACGGATACAGGCACGTATGCATGTACCAGACATAAGGAAGCTCGTAAGCAAACGACCTTTGGAAGAAAGCTCAGCACAATTGTGACACAATGCGTTCGAAAATACTAGCCTCCAATATTTTTGCGGTAGGTCTCCGCATATGTATACTCCTCCACCAAGGTGATTGGACAAGCCGCGCACATGCAACCCCATTGATTACCTTTCTTTTTATTGTCTTTTCTGCAATTCTGTCTGTGGGCGCACAGTGTGTGACTTCTTAACGACACTGTTTTGTTGGAGAGTTGGAACATGTATAAGTCCTCTACTCTATTGTACTATTTATTTTGTGGTTGTACTGAAACATGAGACAAAAATGGGCATATCTGTATCTTATTTGCACGAATAAGAATTTGGTTTTCGTCTACGTAATTTAGTGCAGCTTTTGTCCATAAACCAGCTCACACCAATGCGCCTCAGAAAAGCACAGGATAAGGCCTACCGCAGGGTCAAGTTTGCTGTTACTTTGCGAAAACGGCTAGCTGCATAGATCACAGTGGCTACCTGAGCAGCTAAGCTCTCTGAATAAGCTCTAAGATAAATAAATAACCAAACCGTTCGTTTGCTTGTTTACGCTTATTCTGGACATTTCTGCGTTTCGATCAGAAAAATATTGGTATACGAAGGCCACTGATTTTTTGTGTTTTTCTTAGTCATCCAGCTTTGCAAGAAAATGCCAGAAAATCTGTTCCCGTGAATAAATCGAAAATTACCCCCCTTTTCTTTCACTTTATATTCCAAAATGCGGCAAACACTCTGAGACGAGGAATCCATTAACTCACTCTGCCACCGCGGCAAACTCCCCAAAGGAGCGTTGAATTAACTTCTTGGGTGCAAACACTTTTTGCGTCTTCCGAAGACTGAAGGGCATGAAAATGAGTGACTGCATCCAATAAAACGCAAATATGATTTTCAGCAGTGAAAAGTAAAAGATCCACTGAAGCGTGATGGTGATTGCACGGTCACCGTATAATAGGGTGTGCGCATGCAACCCTTTGGCTGAGGGTTACAGAATAATGCAACTTTTGAGGATACTATCACGCGTTCAGAGAATCAAGCTGTGAGTCATTCTCCCTGTTTTGGCGGCTTACTGTATCCGTCCACAGCATTCAACAAAGAAATTTACACACAAACTGGATATGGGTATGATTACAGACCATCGACGAGGTCACATTACAACTTTCTGCTTTCAGAATATCAAATCAGCTGGAATTAGATATCATTTAAAATGTCGCTGATTCCCCAAAAATTGGCGAGTTTCGTGTCTCACCGACCTCGGACAACGCTCATATTCTGTACATCCGTGTTCAACTTTTGCCTTTATTCAAACACACTTCGTGCTGAGCTGGTGTACGATGACAGGTACACTGTTTTGTAAACTTTTATATCGCTATCGTTTAGACCCATGTTCACATTTTAGCTGTTTGTTATGTGGGAGCCAGTCTATGAGTATGCAGAAATGTAAATTTGACGCCAAATCTTTCTGAAGGTCAAAGGCTCAAGCTGCTCATCAAAACGTAGTGCCACAAGCATTTTCGACTGAAGAAGGGCTTCCTATTCTGTTGTTTCGACACCATTTTCTCAGATGACAGCACATGCATAATTGCCTATCAAAGCACCCGTCAGTAGAGGGCATGTGGCGTTAAAATTGGATTCAGTTGTGGGGCTTCGTGTCTGTAAACAGTGATAAACAGGAAAAGATGACCGTAATCGGGACGGGAGGGACCACGTTATTCGTGAATTTATAGAAAAAACAGGCTTCGAGCCAAAACCTTTTGTTTGAATCAGGTTCCCACACAAGTGAAACTACCGAAGTTCTGCTCGGCAATCGATTGTGACACAACAAATAATTTTCAAGAACATTTCCACGTCATTCTTTCTTTCAGCTCCGCGATTATTCGAAATCACGATCTGCGACCCGAGACTGCATGGTTTGACCTGCTGCGACACGATTTCTGGGGCATACCAATGTCACATGCTGGGTCGCACAAAAGTTACAGACCCGTGGTGGTGGCCACGTTCAGATGGAATTATGCATTGCATGAATTGGACCCTTACGGGTACGGGTTGGGGCTTTGCACGTCTGTTCATTTTTGGTTTTATGCTAGGTACAAACGGTAAGAGCCTGCGCTTGAGTGTAAAGGCATCGGGTCGGGGCCCAGACTTTGCCGCCAAAAGTAGCAGACCGCTTAGAGTAACTTGATGTTTCAAGGGAGTAAGGGACATGTATGTACATATGCGCACATGAGTATCGCATATTCAATGTTATTGACGTGATTGGTACAAAGAGGCGTAGCCAGGTTTGGACTACTGCATTACCAAGTCTGATTGCAACTTGCAAGGCATATTGCATTCTTTCGTTCCAGCTACCACCTTATCAACGTGATATTGCACATGCTAACAACATCAATGGTGGCCGTATTATGCCACACCCTGTACGAGGGATGCATTTATCGAACCACATTGGGTGTTGTGCTGTTTTCGTGCCACCCTATTCACACGGAGGCAGTAGCTGGCGTGGTGGGCAGAGCTGATTTAATGGCCACTTTGGTGGCATTGGTGGTGTTCCATACGTTTGTGAGATGGAGACATGATCAGGTACAGATTTGGGTTCGATATGTTTGCTGTCAACTTACGGTGTCATATTGGCGGATTGCCTTACAAGATAAGAACACTGCGATGGGCATGAGTAATGTCACGGAGCAGGTTAATTCTTTTTGTGGAATGAAAACCTGCTAAAGGAATGGATGAGACTGTAGTTCGTCACTTCAGTAGGTTGCACGTAAAACTTTTGTAAGTTCAAACTAGGTGATGCACCAGTGTAAGATACATGAAGCATCCACACAAAGTCCAAACACACTTTCAGTTCAACGCTCTGTCGATTTCCAAATGTGCGCTGCTGACGTCACTGACCTTGTTCGGGATGTTGTGCAAAGAGTACTGCATCATGGTGCTGCCTGTGTGTGCCGCTTACGAAGTGCTCATTGTGAATCGGGTCTCACCACATCAGATCTGGAAAGGAGCGATTTTCAGAAAGGTTTGAACAAAAACAGATCATTTTGTAATACAAAAAAATGAACTGATTCTCAAAAACGTGCCCCTTTTATAGCCCATCTACAGTCGAATGTGGCGACATGTAGCGATTTTCCTGAGCTCAACCCTGATGCTGTGCATCTTCAGACTTTGGCTGATGGATTTCGGCACTCCTCTGTTCAGCCCGGCGGATAACCCCACGTCGTCAGTCCGGTGTTTCTTTACGAGACTATTCACTTTCCTGTATTTGCCGATTTTCAATCTGAAGTTGTTGCTGTTTCCGACTCATCTCAGTTTCGACTGGAGCATGGGCGCCATACCGCTGGTCGAAAGTGTGGCAGATCACAGGGTAAGTGTATACTTTTTTTTCATGACAATTTGGTCGCTTTCTTAATTTCCGTAGTTG
>JASAMV010002492.1:0-36777 GCA_030248065.1 Rhynchonema sp. JSB1_4 | reverse complement strand
CTCTGTCCTCATTGTCTACAAACCTAAAATGGACAAGTATAACTCCACCTTTTAACAATGAAAGCGCAAGTACACTCCAAAATCGTTTGTGAAAACGTTCGGCTACCGGTTATTAAAACTATGCGTCCGTTGCTTTCACAATTTGGAATATTACCTATCGGTATAGTAACTCTCCAGATCGTTGCCTCATGCATTTTTTACAGACGCAGAAAACTTCCCGTTCAAAGTCGAGGCCAGCGATAAGCTGAACACACAGTCAACCAGCCACGCAGCTGCCTCGTGTGCGTTTCGAATGCTTCAGTCACACAAGCTGTGTGTGTCAGCTGCGTTCACTGTGTGTTGAGTTTGTTACTGGCTTCGACTTTGAACGGGAGTTTCCTGATTTGTAAAAATGCATGAGCCAAGCGAAACTGAGAAACACTTATATGTACATAATGCCGCTCTCCGTCATAGTTAGGATTCCATGTGAATGTGCATCGTGTGTGTTCGGCTGCTCGTTTTCACCTGCTTTCGCAGACGGGTGGGTCCTTGGCCAACGTGTACGATCAGAAAAGCTGCACGGACCGGCAACTTGTTCGGTGCACAGATTTTAAAAGTTCTATATTCGCGCCTAAATGTGCCTCAGGGAAGTAAGACGCCGGAATTATTGGCACTCCGCTTATCTGCAACAACACAAATTATGGGCATATATGACACATTGACAGCATTTTGGTTTAACGTGCATGACATGTCAAAATAATGACATGTACCTACTGTGCATAACGTTTGTGTCTTATTTGCACACTTACTTGTTCAAGATGACCTACTGTAATGCGCACGTTTGAAGACCGATTTTGATCACTGAGGTACGAACGTGTCCCGAACACAGTCGTGCATCTAGTGGGACTCTCGTATTCGATGTACAAGGTAACTTTATTGCCACAGATGATCGTTTGTATGTTCGCCTCGGCCCTTTGTTTACACGTCACTGCTTAATCGTATGCATCACCTTCAAGACACGGCCAATAGTCATACATTGTCTGTCCAACGCTGAAGCCTGTCTCTGTCTGGTATTCCCAGCCGCTACCGACTCAATAACATCTCTCAGGTGCACACCACACCACCATAACACTCGTCTACGTCATCGATGAAAATGAACCAAGTTTTAAAATTGTTGCTGTGAAGTGGATCTGAACAGTAAACACAGTGAACGGTCTTCAAACGTGCGCCTTAGGTCATCTTGAACAAGTAAGTGTGCAAATAATACACAGACTCTATGTAGGTACATACAGTACATGTCATTATTTTGAGATGTCATGCACGTAGAACCAATATGCTGTCAATGTGCCATCTATGCCCATAATTTGAGTTGTTGCAGATAAACGGAGTGCCGAATAACTGATTCCGGCGTCTTACATTCCTGCGAGGCACATTTAGGCGCGAATACAGAACTTTTAAATTTTGTGCACCGTACAAGTTGCCTTTCGAACCGTACACGTTGCCGGTCCGTACACCTTGTCCTTCCGTACCCGTTGGCTGACTTCCGACGGGTGGTGCACCAGGTCATCGTCACGTACCTATGTAAGTGGCGAAAATCGTTACCCCAACACGGGTAAATTGTACTCCCGTATTAGCGTTTCGCTTTTATTATGGGCGCTACAGTACCTTTTTTTAGGAAGTCAGCACAATGTTTAGGCAGGCATATCCATGTTGTATGTAGGTACTGTAGGTAGTAGGTGTTTCGCCAAACCTGCGTGTCCCACGGAAAATTTTTGACAACCATCTTGCAGGACAGCGTCACCATTTCGGACGTAACGAAGTACATAAATCCGTCGTTGTTAACCAGCGCCACCGTTTCATCGAGCTTGACAATGTCTTTCACTTCAATGCTGAAAAAACGAAATGCTCATACACGAAACGCCTTAGTGCCAAACACAAGAACATGTTGGTGATCGGAGGTGGGCCCGGGACCAAAGGCTGATAATTTTGTCGTCAAATCTTTCCGTCCGTCCCCAAACGAGCGCGAGAAATAATAAATGTGATTTGGTGAATAGATTTGACGCCTTGATTTGATGACATTACTATAAGCCGGGACCAAAGTCATACGCATCAAGGGAGACGATTCGCGGTCGCCAGACGGACAAAGGGGACAATCGAATGACGCGCTGTCCGTCGTGGTCGTTCGGGTTCCAGCTGAGACGCCGATCGCGCCAAATCTACAAAATGCCCACGAATAAAACGACAATAATACCAGTGGCTATTCTGGTACCAGAGCTTTCCACTTAAAGCCCCTATTTGACAACAAGTTATTTGAGAAACTGTTGTTTATTTTCCATTTACTGGTAATCACATTTGAACCTTGAAGCTCTAAAGGTATATATAGAACCTTGATGAGGCTGTAAATGGAGAGCTCCGGTGTATCTACGTATATCTACACTGTTTGAAGGCAACGTGTTCAAAAAATATTCTGGCAAATTACCTGGAATTAAAAATGTGAAAACAGACCATTTGTCGTATTTGTTTGTAGGTAATCGTTTCTTCGGATTCAACCTGAATAATTACTTTGGGATTTCACACTAAATCTCTACGATTGTAAACCCTACAAATAACATTTTGACAAAAGCAGGCCCCTGGTGATGTTTATTTCTCTGATCTGGTTATTATGCTCAGCAAACACATTAAAACCTCCAGTTTTGCAAAATGCCGACAATTATCCCAATCCGCCACTGGAAGTACATACATAAATGCTGTGTTGATGTTGATTATGTACTTACCACGTTCACAAGAGCAATTACATCCAGACCAACGGTGACCGTGGTGGATTGATTGATGGCTGGTGGGAACTGAGGGTCATAATCGGTCATCAGTTGGTTGTACAGCCGAATGTCGGCGCGGCTTGTCTGATTTGTTGTCACGCGCAGCGCCAATGTGAGAAGCAGCACGAATTTGGACGACATTTTCGGTTGTTAGTTGGTCGGTATCAAAGCTTGGGTTATTGCTTGTGGTTCTCTCGCTGAATTGACTTTGAGTCCCAAAATTACGGACTTCTGTTGCACAAATTTTTTTAGTATATCACATTTGCTAAACGAAGTGTTAAGCGACCACACATGTACATAATGTGTTGTATTATAATTATACAGTATACCACAAGGCACAATTCTCGGGATCACAAATTCGAATCTAGTCACGGCCAATTTGACAGGTTAGCAGTGTTTTGTGTCGTTGCAGCAAACAATCCTTTTGTGGGCTTCAAGTGCATGCTTTTCAAGTGTATGTAAATTTTTTTAGCAAAAAATCTAACGCTTATGTATGTTATATGCTCTCGCCCACGGTTGGTATACCGAGACAATGCAGAATAGCACATGTGATATATTCTTTGTCCTGATAAGACCTCATGGGGGTGCTATCAGGGATGGGTTTCTATTCGAAATTCTCCGTGGCTATGCTGGACACACTGGGCACACACGAGCATGAGGGTACACATCACAGGGCACAATGACGATAGCGATCTATGGTCTTTTATGAGATATATTAGTTTCAGCAATGAGTGTAAGATTATTGAACTATGTATTCCGAGACTTTTCAGGCCCGACCTTTTCAAGCCCAGTTTTTTAGGCCCGGCCGATTCAGGCGCAGCATGTTTGACCCATTTATAGACTTAGGCTTAGGCTCCAGCCGGGCCTAAATCGGCCGGGCCTGAACCTGTGCCCCGGGACTGAATCATCGCACAATATTATTGAACAACAAACTGCAAATAATTTTTCAAACAGGCACACCTTGGCAGTGGGTCAGCTTTGTTCACCCAGGCACACTGCTTGACAAAAATGCCCGCGTGTGGCATTTCTTGGATGTACATGTCTACTCTGACTATACTTTTGGGAGAAACTCTTCAGACGTGTTGCCTGATCCGTAAAGCACACGCAACTGGTGCAGCCAGCTGAGCTTCGTAGCATTTCGCAAATCACTACGTTAGACTTGTGTGTTAAGTGGCTGGCAGTCACTTGACCCCTGCAGCTTATACACGCATAATGAGCTTTACGGATCAGGCAACGCGTTTGAAAAGTTTCTCCCAAAAGTATTGTCGGAGTATAACTTGAGCCGGATTATTGAGTGTTGATTGATACAGAGAGCCTGTAATCTGCTCAGCAAACGTAGGGATTATGGAGCAAACCAACAGCCAATCAGTGTGGAATGAAAATTCTCCATGATGATTTTATGCTTCTGAGCACAAATCATTCCAGCAGTTCTTTGCCCTTTAATCAACTTGATTTTCGACGTTCAATCGTGGTGCGCCGATATCAGTCACGCATAAACGAGCTACTTTGGCTTATCTGCCCGTTGGACCACGGGTGAGCGGCCGAGTACTCCGATGTATGATCAGTGCACCCAGTCTTCAACCATGTGCCCTGCCAAGGTGTTGCTACCTGAAGCTTTGGTTCCTCTTCCGATGCCATGGTGAAAAAAATCCCACGCACAGCTGGTTGGTCTTGCAGTGAGACGATGCGACGCCGTGGTATCAGAAGAATTACCCACGTCCCAGAGTGGATGTTAGAGAACCTAGGCAGGTTACACTGTGCTCAGGGTTGGGGATCTACATATGTTGATAACATTAATATAGGCCGATCTTGTTAATGTTCGTTCTCAGTGTGGCAGCTTAGACCCTGGTCTGGGCTCGGTCCGGCAGTCGCATGCTTACTTTGGGCTTCATCCAAAAACACCATAGCCACTCTGTGGAACGAATTTTCGCACTGTACATCGAAACGTGTTCAGCGTCTAATAGTTTTGTCGTCAAATCATGTCGTCGCAATTTCTGTCGTCCAACAACCAATAATACATGATTCCCAAATGAGCGCTAAAATAATAGATGTGGTTTGACGACAAAACATGACGACATTGCTACAAGCCAGCGTTTCATGGTTTTGAATTTACCTACATGTATGTATGTACATGTTTTATTCAGTATAAAACTTTATCATTCATGGGATAAAAAATTTCATGCGTTTAAAGGTTTCTTGACCGCATTTCTGACCTGAGCTTGATTCCTGCCTTTGGCTAGCGCGTCACTGCAATGATGGTTCATAACGTTGTTTAAAAAAGAGAACTTTTTAAAGAAAAGCATTTGAGAACTTTCCCTGCAGAATGTACATACCTTAGCTCATATCCAGTCCGTTGTGGACGAAAATTGGGGAAATGGACATACAGCGGAATAAACTCATCAAAATGCCAAACGAAGATGTTCTGTGCGCACAGCCTGCTCGATCTGCGAACGCAGAACACCACCTTTGTTTGACATTTTTGATGAACTTGTGCAGGTGGTTGTGCTTCAATTTACATCAATCTTCGATCATGTTTCAGTGGGATTTTGTCTGATGATGTCAATTCGTCGTTAGCGACACGTTGTAGCAGCATAAGTTATAACTTTAAGTTTTCGTGGGATCGCATGGCACAATGCAAAACAGTATCATAGGTGTACATCATCTTATGAGCAATCGGTTCTCTATTGGCCCACAGAGACAGTTTCCATGCCGGTAAGGTCGCCCACGCGTTTGACTTATTGCATGTTTTTGAACACGAGATTTTGATGGTTTTGATGGGTATACACACAGCAGACACAGACACACCGCATCCACATGCAAGCATAGCAATTTCAGATCAATCGTGCGCGAAAAATATGTGGAATCATAATTCAGGCCACGCATGGGATCATCTGTCAAATGGGCAACGGACTGGCGGGAAGTATGCTTCTTCGCAGACACTTGCCCATTCATAACCAGTCAGTCTCTATACTGCACATATTGCGTGTTAGGGTGAACATCTTCTTTGTGCTGCTAACGTTTGCCACGTTTATTTCACGTTTTTTATCTGTGTTATTGTGGGAGGGAGTGGGTGTATGCATGACCGATGGTCCCAGGGTCTTCACGTGATACACTGTACAATCATCTCAGGCGTCGAAGTGCCCGTATTCTGACAGAAATTAGTTCCCGTGAGTCCTGAATGCGAATTAAGTAAATATGCTAATTGCGTCACAATGGGCACGGTTTGCATGCGTGGGATTAAGCATTAACCGATTCCGGCTGAATACCGAGATTTCCCGGAAACGGATATCTGCACCAGTGACACGCGGTTGAACGAATAAGTTTTTTCAGTGCATTGCATAATACTTGACACTCAACATTTTCTCGCCACATTTCATCAAAATTCTCAGCTGTCGTTAACTGATCTCCTTAGTCACTGGGTTGCTGCTTTCAGGTCATCATCAATATTGTTGTCATCATATCTCGTGTGCGCCATCAATTGTTGTTGATTTTTCACCTGCCGTTGCTGTGTTGTTTGTTGGATTTGGAGTGTACTGTATCCGTTACGTTTTGTCATTTGGTCATTCATTCATGATTATCATTTTGTCACTGACATGTTTATTTTTTAGGTGTTAGCCGGATCTTGTGAAAAGGTCTTTGCCTGAGCTTAAATAAAATTTTAAGTGTACCGCATGTTAGCATACGGCGAGGGAACGATACAGAGGCTGTTATTTTAGTGTATGTATGTGTATCAGTATACATGTCGTACAGACAGGGTGACCAAGATATTGGGTACGCAAAACTTGTGGAGAACTCATTCTCTGCGCTGAAAAAGTGGTTTGGGTAGCACACCAGTTGAACGCAAAACTTCCATATTAATAGTTTTTTGTCCTCAAATATTAAGAGGTGAATCATCACCAACGCACATCTTTATCGCCCGGCCCATAACTCCAGCATGGCGATGCTTCATTCCATGATATTTCAACACAGGTACAGTACATAGTTTTGCGTTCGACTACGACTGACATGCTACCCATGTCAAACCACTTAACTCAAACGCAGAGAACGAGTTCTCCAAAAAAGCTTGCGTTCGTATAACTTGGTCACCCATTAGAAATGAATGCTGTGTGGAACCTCTTTCCAAACATGTTTACCGTTTACTCCAATTACAGTAATCCCATGACAGGACACTGTAATCGATTTCTTATCTCACAAAAAACAGCAAGCACCCTTGCTTGGTGTTCCAGGGTGGCAGCTAGCCAATGTGACTCATGGTGCGCTGAGTGCGTGGGCTAGCACAACCTGAAGTATGGAGGTACCAAAAACTGCTCATATAACAAACATGTGACGTAATCAACTTGAGTATCCTGTATGACGTATGTCGGTACCACGTGGACACGGACAGTGGGTACTACGCAGTAACTCGCACAATAGAAAGCTTGTTCGATCGTCTGGCGGCATGCGGATAACATTTTGGGCCGCGCTGCTTGCGGGTGTTCCATTGGTAAAAGTTCCAGACACTTTTTTTATTAAATTTGAGTCTGGTGGCAGTCACCACATACAAAGCGAGCACTGTCATCCTCTTATCTGTAGTGACGTTCAGTGAAGCGCTTAAGCTCGATGCTCTCTAGTTGGACCAAAAGTGACCACCCTGCGATTCACATGGTAATTATCCAATGTTCGCTGGCAAACAACCAGCGAGCGCCGATGTTTTTATGGAGGTATACATATAAGTATTTATTTTGTAAAGCTGTAAAATTTCCTTGAATGGCTGTAAGATACTTAATGCATCATAAGTTTCATATTATGAGCCATATTTTAACTGGATTCTGGATTGGTGTATGCGCTGCAGTGACCCTGCAAGCTGCTGACCTGTGTTGGCATGGCGGTTTACAGATTGCATAAAATACACAGCTTTCAGTTTCAATGACTTTCACTGTCGAATCAAGAACTGTGTTTTGACTGCTTTCGTGTGACGCAATCTCCAGTTGTGGTGTGGGCGCGTAAGGGCAAATATCAGGGTACCGTGTCAACTTCAATTTCAATTTATTGAGTTTTATCCCGGTCAGTGCTGAATGTAACCCATGAATGAGAAAGCGTCTTTTTGAGACGGTCAGCAGTTTCCATTTTATACAAAATATATACTGATACTATGTGCGCAACATGTGTGTTATACTCTAGCCATGTTTGTGGTATCTGTAGAGCGTAGCGAGCAATTTCGCGCCTCTCTGACCGACATCGTTCTCTCCGAGGGTGGGAACGAAGGGGCGGAGGTGTCAGGTGTCCAAACAGACATGAATATTTACGTAAAGTGGCGCTTTTGAGTGGGCGCGCAACGGGAATAGCAAGCGCTGAACTTCACACTAGCGTCTTTTTAGTAACACTCGGATGGCTTGTAAGGTACGTATGTATACAGTATATGTATGTATGTACATAATTGTGACCGGGCACGACATGTACAGTATGTATCCCTGACGTATTATGACCAAGTTAGAAACTGTATAACCCCGCCCGTGATAGTGTTATTTACGCAAGCCTCCAACATTTTATACTTTGTACACGGGCCGGATGCAACTACAAATAAGCAACAGAACTGCTATGACCGTACTATACTCATTCATTCATTACGGTAATAATTTCGCTGTTGTCATTATGGCCGCGATCGGCTTGCTTTGTGGTTGGACAATAGCGCAACGGCTTGGATTTGATCGCTTTTCCGACTGCTCCAGCAGCAACAAATTGCCTCTTGGCTTGATACCGCTTTGTGCGCACAACAAGTGGCCGCGGCTACTGTAGCGTATGTATAATTGTGCAAGTCCATTACGCCTACTATGTACATCATACACCTTCTTGGCATATACATACAATGTATGGGCCTAATTAGCAGCGCGTCATTCATACACGCTATTGTCTTGTGCCTGTTTGTGTCTACTGTCTGGCGTAGTAGACCTAATGGTGCATTTGAATTCAATCACTGTAATTGCTGCGCGTGTCACCCGCATCCAAGCGGCCGGCTGGCGGCGTGGGTTGACTGACAATGGTAGCAGACAAGCTTTGCAATTCATTCCACTTGAGCGCCCCAAAAACGCAGCCGTGTCACGTTTCGTCCAGTTCTCATATCGAGGTCAAAGCATCCCGCCAGCTCTCCTGTTGCGATCGCGTGTAGGGCTGTACAGATGTCAATTGTCAACAAGTTCACCTGTCCAGCAAGCAAATTTGGGCGAGAGTGGCGTTTCCCGCGTCTTCACGCAGTTTATCGTTTATTAGTCCAGTAGGGCGTCGTTTCACGGATACTTTCCTTGACATCTTTGGAGCAATGTGACACTTTAGGACGTGCCCTACCGTGTAGTTTGTTGCTAAATATGGAAGAAGTTCTCAAAATACCCACGCAAGTAGAAAATTGAGTCCAAATACATAGACCCTATTTTTAGACGCAAACATTTTGATCGGTTTCGGATGACATTGACCGATTGAAAGAAGTATATGTACATGTATGCAGTACCTACCATGTGGACATTATCGCGCACCTAAGCTCTTACAACTACAGATCAGCTGGCACACTGGTTAAAATTACTAGTTCAACATCAGTCTCAAACTATAAAATTTGTCAACACCAGGTGTAATCCGAGCATTGCATCAGCGTTCGAGTGGTAAACATCGGCGTCCGCGTGAAACTGAGTACTTCCCCCCGGCACATCACACACCTGGACCCCATAAAACAATGGCTGGAATACGCTCCTATGTAATATTGTTTATCATTCGTGTGGAGGCGTTGAGAATGTCACGGGCATTGTGAAGAGTTTCGCAACATCAGCACGTGACCAATAAGTACCATAGCTATGTATGTACAGTACCATAAATTTAGATGTTTTGACATGTAGGCGTAAATTGATCTTTTCTCACTTATACCCACCATGGTAGCAATCATATTAATTGCCGTGTCATGTATGAATGAGTGTCACGTGAGCAACATCCTAAATTTGGACTCCAGGGAGATCATCTTTGTTGTTGACACGTGGCACGCTGAAGCCAGCCCATGTCTGCAATTTACGTATTTACTGTAGGTATTTCAGTGCGCCATGACAGCAATTCAATTTGGACAGATTTAGCGTGCTCATCTATCAACCCAAATCAATTTGTTTGTACATACGAGTAGCACCTGCTGCTTGTGTATTGGTATCGAGTCAAGTGAGTGGGCTAGCAGCACACCGTTTCCCAGACGATTAGTTCATCAGAGCATACTGTAAGAGCCAATTCAAATCTAGTGTAAACACGCTGGCGAGTTACACAATCCAGGTTACGTAATCGAATGTTGAACATCAGCACGATAACATTCAATTGGCAGAACGAGAGATTACATCAGAACGAGCAGCCATGGGCATGAAAGACGCGCAGGCGTCGCCTTGCGATCCGCGCACTTGTTGTGACGTTCAAGAGCACGGTCTGCAGCCTTCTGGAGGTTGAGACGCTTGATGGTAAACCGCCACTGGCTGTTTGAAGCCAAATGACGTCAACGTCATCGTTTCTGTCTATATCTTGGAGGTTGCTACCGTTTGTTGATCAAATTGTCAGAGCAGCATCTGGATTATTAGATTTTGGTGATATTTTCTTCAACCTTCATTCCGCATGCATGGACTTGGACGTTTTATTTGCGGCTAGATTGTTTATTGCGTCATACACAAATGCCCACCGTTTTAACACACCTTTTGATGATGGCCGGTCTTCCACACCAGAAACCCCAGATGACCGATGCGAGTTTAATTAAGGCCACATGCCCATTGTGTATGTATGTATGTACTTCGCCTTGCTGTATACTCGAACATGTGCTTCGAGTGCACAAGCGTTTGTTTGTTCGTGTCCACTCTTGGGTCATTATAATTACTTAGTTTGGCATAAGTTCAGCAAATACGACACAATTCCCCTGATGCTTAATCAAAGACGTGAGCGAATGACGTATGGCGTGCGTGTGCCGACAATCTCAACCACACACTCTTTTGTCTCAACTAACCTCATCTCATAGTCATAAATGCGCGCGCACGACGACAAGACCTCAAGTTGACCCACGTTTCGCGCAGTGCCTTGGCTCTCGCACAAAGCCTATATCTGACCAGTTTACGTAAACGGTCGTATGGTATGTTGGATTCGGGTCATTTATGTGTCTGCTTGCAGACAAAACAGGGCGAGCATGACGTAATGTCACTTGACCTCATGTCACTCTGTCATTATATTCTTTTCAGATAGGATGACCGTGTGGGAATTTGAGACAAGATGTGTTCGCAATTACTGTACATGCGTGCACACATCGAGAACAGCGCATGTGTACCACATGGACGTGTGTTCCTGTCTCACATCAGAGGCGCCAAATGTGGCACCATACCGTGCACGAAAAGGCGCGCCAAAATGCTTTCGAAATTTTTCTTCATTCCTTTAATCTTACTCCTGGGCACAAAACCTTAAACCACCTGAGCTGAGCTTGCTGTCTGTCAACTCCATGTGCGCCCCTCAGGATCTCAAAGTCCTGTTTTTAATATGATTTATTATTTCCGAGGCTAAATTGCTTTTGGCGGCGCACGGCATCATTTATATTCTGTATTTCAAGTGTCCACCTGCGTCCTGTATCAGCTTTTCCTCAGTCATAAATCATGTTGTGTTTGTTTTTTTCTGACTTCGCGCAATAAGACTGCACTCAGCCTCACTTGATAGTTATGATGTCTTGCTCATTAATAACTTTTACCATTGTAAGCTCTCGTACCCGAGAGAGACAGTGGCTACACATTCGAAGTTCTCGGATTGCAACGCGACGTTTCAAATTGCCTTTTTGTTCTCAATGAAACTTGATTTTGCGTGATTGCCACGCGTACGGACACTGCTCTATATAGGTATGTCGGCGTATTTTAAGAGACGAAAGATGTTTCTCAGATTTACCTCGGACCAGACTAGCGTCGTTCACCAATTAGAGCGATTATCTTAAATTTCAGACACCCAATAACAATACCAGCACAGCACCTTCAACGACTAACGCTGCCAGAATCAGCAATTGCAATTGCAGCCCAATTTGAACTGTCAGCTCATTGATTGACTTTATCATCACCCAACTGCACATTGTCACATGTTATTGCTGAGAGACATGCACAGAGCCGCTAGCCGAGTCCTGATTTCATTCATATCCTGTTGTCTATCCGTGTCCGTCGCACTGGTCTGCCTGGAGGGGCAGGACCCCGACACCGGCAAACTCCTGATGGCAAATTGCACCGACTGTGATTATTGCGTGTTTGGTGTGGACGCGACCAGGCCAGATGACCCGTCGCTCGTGTCACAATTTGGCACTGGGCCAGGTAGATCACTTTATCTGTGGTTTTACCATAGTATGTATCTATCAAACTTCATGATACATACATCCGGTCTGTGTCTTTTACCACATTTCCAGGCGAGTGCTAAACTGCTAAGCATCTGGAAATTACAACAAGTCACGTCACCAAGAGTGTCTTACAGCAAGCCGTGATAACATTGCTCCTCCTTTCAGAAGTCGAGGACACAGAAGTATTCAAGCCTATTTTCGACCAAAACGATGATATGTATCAAGTTTTGACCGTGTGTATTCTAGAGGTGAGTACCGATCGTTTAAAGTGCGTACATCTACCAGGTCTTACGAGTCTGAAGCTCACCTTGCTCTTCAAATCTTATTACAACAGATTTCCTTTTCTCTATTTTGAGATATAAGCACATGATGACGTCACACATTTCCGTGAACTCTTCCTGCTCTATAGTCCTTCACATTTGTGCAGTACGCCCTGCTCATAGCCATCTCATCGTCGTGTTCGGGTATTATCCTGGACCCTGTGGGTCATTAGAGCAATCTACAAATAAAAAAAACAGCCACTTTCAGAAATATTCAATCGGCGACTACACGGAGTACATGACGCGGTGCTTCTGCCAGGGTGACAACTGCAACCGCGGCACGGGTCTGAGCAACTTCGTGACACGCACCAAGCTGCGCGATCGGCTCAAGACCAGCGCACAACAGTTGATCGATAGTAACAACGTGCCGATGCTCATCGAACGAGGCGACATTGTCGACTTTGAGCCATTGAACGACCACCGCTGATTCGGTGCAATCGATTACGTATTTATTCAATGATTGTCTCTATGTATGTATATGTATGTGGCCCTTTCCATCGCTGCAATGCTAAATGGCTCGTTTATGCACTGTTGTAAGGGCACCACCACACAACGACTTAAGATCTGACTTGAAGAATGCTTGAAAAATGGGCTGCAAGTGTTTTTTCCCGTGAGAATCTCAAAAATGCTGCTAACACCCAGTCAAACTGTCCTATACATACATTATGTTCAGTAACTTTCATGAAATTTCTGTTGAGAATATAGATTACAATATTTATATATTTTCGTCATCAGTGCGTAATGACTTTTATCGTGGTAAACACCGTACTGTACACATTGTATGTGGTTCTTATTGTTCCGTCACATTACAGCATGTGCATATGTGCTCCACTTCTGTCACATTCTCATCTTACTGTGTGCTAGGTGAACAATTATGGATTGAAAGCGAGTACAATAAAAACATCAAAGGTTGACTAAAAATCTATTTCTGTCGGTCTAAAAAGGAACAATAGGTTTGTGCTCGACTAAACATTTAGTAAAACATAAAATGTGAACCCCAACAATGACAGAAAACGTGTCGTTCTAAGAATAGGCCATACAATAGACAAAAACAAAAAACATAAAAAAGAATAACAAAAAAACGGCCAGTACTGAATAATGGCAACAATAAAAAATGAGCCATTCATCACAAGTGCATAAACCAGTACGTGCTGTCGAAAAGCAACCGAAGAAACTCCAAAACGCAAAACTCACCTGCCACTGTTGCGAGGAAACATAAACGAATTTCCCATTTAAACATTGATAAATTTTTCTTGGGTTAGTTAGTCGAATATTTTATTCAATCGAGCTCCTTTTTGGCCGGCTCATCGTCTCCATCCGCTTGGAACATGTCGTGCTGCCAGACGCCTTCTGATGCCACCGTTGACCGTCGACGGCCGGGGTAGTAGTCTCCAAAACAAGGGTACAAGTCAAAATTCGTACCAGCGTTTTTTTCAAAATGAGCCCATTTGCCAAAAACCTAGCGGCTTATTTAGTGGCTCAGGCTCCGTGAAGTTCTAGTGGCTCATTGGTGGCTCGTTTGCCAAAATCTTGTGGCTCATTCAAAACTGTTAGTGGCCCAATGAGCCACCATCAGTGGCAAAAAACCTGACTCGTGCCCTCCCCAATGGATGGTAGGCGTTAGTCTTCAAACAACGCTTCGTCCAGTCTAGCACGCCTTAACACGAATTAAGCGCAGGTCTAAACCTGCGGAGAAGCCCAGAACTCTGGAAAAACACTTTTGTACACACCACTGTCATCGTCACCACGTCTACCGCCTTCCCTGAATCCGCCGCCACTGAATCCGTAGTCTGTAACAAGTTTGTGACGCTATGCCATCATTTTGCATGTTACACGATCTTTCCTGACAAATAACCAAAACAACCCACCTCTGCGACCACCGAAACTGTCACGACCATAGCCCCTTGGTCGGCCGCGGAATGACCCCCGTCGGTCGTTGTTGCTCCGATCGTCGTGCTGTGTGATGTTTCATCAATAAATCGTTGGTGTGATAGATTTGGTTCAAACGAACTGCCAATAAGTCACACCACACAATATCTAAAAAAAAGTTCCGAATTTAAAAAAAACATGCTCACATCAAAATACGAGAAGCCTTTCGGCACAGCAGTGGGATCGAACAAGTTCAGCTGCGGTTTGTTGTCCTCTTCACCCGGCCGGTAGACAATCGTCGAGCGCACGTTTACTTGAGACGACATGGAACCTGAATCGGGAATAGAAAATATTGACCAAAACTTCGAATAATCAAATAAAAATCGAATAATCAGCCAACCTCTGCCTCTCGGTCTGGCCCGTCCACCACGGTCTGGTTCGCTACTGTAAAACGTTTGAATGAACGTTGTACCGAACAGCAATTAATGTACGAATACAGTCACACTCGTGCATTTGCTAGAAAAATTCGGATGATTTTGCGACGCTCTGCCAGTAATTTTGGCTGTTATTGTTCAGAGCAGCACAAAACCGCGCGCAAACTGACCCTAAAAGCTCGCACGCTGCAGATTTCAGCCAACGGATTGGTTATGTGAAGCTATAATTTTATTATAAACCTGCAAGAATTTTGATTATCTTGTGAAAACCCATTCAGATCTGAAAGAAACATTTTTGACACTCGTGACATGGTGATACGAAGATACATAGTCACGAAACAAACCGATAGGATTGGGGTCTCGTTCGTGAGAAATGGCGTGCATCTGCATACGCGTCCTTTTGTGACCTGAAAAAAGATTTTCGCTTGGCCGGCTTCATGGTGAAAAACAGAAACAAACTAACGGAAAACTACTGAATCCGCCGATGCGCTGTCGCGCGGACAATGCAGCGCCGCGATCCATGTGGGCCATCGGATATGTGATCAAATCTGATCGATCCGACGTCGGTTTTGATCGAACAACATTATTTTGCGCCGAGTGATCGGCGTGTCGATCCCGGTCTCTGCGATCGCGGTCCTGGTCTCGAGCCGGTCGGTCCCGATTTCGGTCTGGCGAACGACGCGATTTCTTTTCCGGGAACGACCGTCCACGTTCTTGGATGGGCGAATGTTGGCTGAAATCAAGCGTTCGTTACATTGACGTATGTTAATTGATGTTTATGCAAGCAGTGAAACATCATCTGCGACACAAACAAGCGCACCGTTTGGCCGATTTCCCTGGTTCGACAGGCTTGGGATCGCTTGGCGTCGTTTTTTCAATAACGGGTGCGGTGCTGGCGTTCGGGCCAACGTCCAGATCAAGCCGAACCCAGCTGCAAAAAATAGTAATTACAACGCCTTAGTTTCTGCACGGTACGGAGGCGGTGTCCACGTTTACCGATGTGCCAATAACACTGATTCATCGTTGGACTTCTTGCGCTTACGATCTTTCGGATCAATTTGAATCGCCGTCTGAAAAGGTAAATATGATGAAACATGACACATTAAAATAGGCTGAGAATTTGAAGCTCGCGAACACGAACCAATTTTGATTTCGATTTGGAGAAGTGTCGATCTTTGGCTGAAACAATGTTCGATTATTTTTTTAACGGGCATCAACGATAATCAGTGCTGTGGCTACTTTGGCGGGGCGGGTAGGTAGGGTACATAGGTGGAAAAATCCGGGGCGGGTAGGGAAGTAGTGTACCTGGAATCTTTGGGGGGATCCGGTTTGGGGGAGTGGAAGACTTTTCGGGGCGGGTAGGGTACAATACAAGTTTTTTTGGGTGCCTATTTTTATATGTTATAAAGTGCATATATCGCGTGTAGCGCGCGATTTTTTGCACTTTTAAAGGGTTTTCGGTCTAAACTTGGGCATTTTTAACCGAAAATGGGCATTTTGAGGGCAAAAATTGGGACGATAGATCAGTGGTGTCGTTGAGAAATCGAAATTTTCCCATACCCAGCCCAATTTTCGGGAAATTTCCCATCAAAAATTAAAAATTTCCCGAAAATTGGGGGGGGGGTTTTTTTGCCCCTTTGTCCCTTTTTGTCCTCAAAATGCCCAAAAATCAAAAAATTACCCATACCATGGGGTTTCTCCAAAAATTCAAAAATTTCCCATACCCGAGGGTGGGGGTATTGAAAAAATGACCTCAAAAATCTTCCAAAAGTGTCAAAAATTGGTCTAAAAAGTGCTTAAAACAGTTTTCTTGCGGCAGCAAGCGATTTTTGGACGAAAAATGGTCAATTTTGGTACTTCTCGGGGTCAAAAAGTCATTTCTTAGAGGTGCTTGTTCCAAAAGTGAAAAATTTCCCATACCCCCGACCCCCGGCCGATTTCCCATACCGTACCCCATACCACGATACCAGAGGGTTAACCCCGCCCCAACCCCCCTAACGACACCACTGCGATAGATAGATAAGCTCAAATGTGTTGACGATAGAAGATGAATTTGGGGGACCCCTCAAGTACTACCCTGCCCTAGCCACAGCACTGACGAGACGATAATCAATAAAACAGCCACTAAATTTTGATAAATCACGACCTGCGAATTCAGTTCGTTTGCACAACGGTTGGTCATCACTGTCGTCATCAGCGTTGTGGTGCCACATTTCAAATGTCTCGGGATCAAAGGTGCTCACTTCAACGTTTGGAGAGATTTCCTTCTTTTTCTTCTTCCTCTTTTCCTCGGCCTTTTTGCGGTCTCGTTTGTGCGATGGCTTTTCGTCTTCCAGACGTTTATCATGGTTTTGGGACACAACTTCGGCAACTGGAGACTTAGATCTGAAAAAGTACGCTTTTGCACCACGCAACAATTTTCACGATTGGTCAACTAATAACAAACAAAGAAGAGAAGACAAGAAACTAACTTTGACCGTGACTTCTTTATGTGGTGGTGAGACTCAGATGATTTTCGTCGTTTGTCCGCAGCTTCGGCGCTTCGACTTCGTCGTCGACGTCTGTCCCGGTCACGACTGCGAGATCGGCGATGCGACGGCATTTTGCTAAAATTGCAGCGGCTGAAAGCGAGCCCATTTCTTAGACCAGAAATAAATTCCCATGAAAAAACCGCCCGCGCCATTTTTTTGTCAAAAATTAAGCGGTAACCTTTCCGGTCAGAGTTCGGAAAAAAAATTTTTGCTCATTTTTTTGAAGGAAAACAAAAGGAAAAAACATTTTTTCCCCTCGGAAAAAAAACGAAAATTTTTTTTCCCTTATTCCTTTTGTTTCCTACCGAACTCTGTTTCCGGTACCTAATTTATTTTGGAAATGTATCTGGCTCCGGAAAAAAGGGTCCCCGAAAGGGTTTTTCCGTTTTTTTACCAGGAAAAACGGTTTTTTCACGGTGGGCTGGGCACGCATATGCGCTGGGCACTACCTATACTTTTTATAAAAAAACAAGAAAAATTTTTTAAACATCTCTGATCGGAAACGGCGGGCCGCGATTTTGGAGTTGGTCGACCGGGCCGGGCCGGGCCGGAGATTTGGGGGGACCGGGCCGGGCCGGGCCGAGCAGTCCGGCCCGGTCCGGCCCGGTATGCCTAAATTTGAAGGAAATTACCATTTTTTGAACCAAAATTTTCAAAATTTTTGCGCTTCGCGCGATAACATTTCCTAGTTCTTGATCTTTTCAGTCATCGTTTTGAAGAAAGAAGCAGTAGCTACCCATACCCAGGCCTTTGCTTTGCAGCAATCAACCTACCGTATTGTCGGAAATAGAACCCGGGCAGTGCTGTGGCTGTGGCTGGGGGGGGGGGGGGTCCCCCCAATGGTACCCTACCCGCCCCGGACTGGTACGCTACCCCCCTACGCGCCCCGATCTGGTACCCTACCCCCCTACCCGCCCCGCCCTGGTACACTACCCGCCCCGATTTTTACCCCCAAAATGCCCATTTTTCGGTCAAAAATGCCCAAATTTCGACCGAAAACCCTAAAAAGTGCAAAAAATTTCGCGCTGCGCGCGATATATGTACTTTTTAGTACATAAAAACAGGCCCGCGAAAAAACTTGTGTTGTACCCTACCCGCCCCAAAAAATCTTCCCCCCCCCCCCCCCCCCCAAGATCCCAGGTACACTACCCCCCTACCCGCCCCGGATTTTTCCACCTATGTACCCAACCCGCCCCGCCAAAGTAGCCACAGCACTGAACCCCGGGGCACTATTTTTTACCGGGGGGCCGTTTGGGGGGGGTCAATTTATGGGGGGGTCAATTATTGGGGGGGTTATATTTTTCATTTGGCCCCCGACGAAAACAATCACTGTTAATAATGCCTATAAAAATGGCTTGTTTTCGGTATTTTCTAACTTCAACAGCGGCAATTATGCTTAAAAAGCTGTATTCTGTGGTGTACGCAAGCTTAAACAACGTTTGACACAACAACACAGCCCTACCATACCACTAATCTGTGGTACGGTACGGTGAAGGTAGGGGGTGGGGTTCTATTAATGGCGGGGGGTCAATTAATGGGGGGTTCTATTTTTGATTTCGAGCCATTTAGGGGGGTTCAATTAATGGGGGGGTCAATTAATGGGGGGTTCTATTTCCGACAATACGGTACTCCTACTGTACCACCAAAAAAGCCTGCCTGCAATCAACCTACCTACTGTAGTACCGACCGGACGAGCTGGGGGGAGTCGTCCGGGAACAAAATTTTATGTCTACATATTGATGAGAATGTACTCTTAAGCGCTAATTTCGCGCGAAACCATTTTGAGCCAAAAATTATACCATAAAACCATACCTACTACACTACTGTACCAACCGGGGCGGCGACTTACGTACTGCATCAGGATGGCGCGTCAATCTACCTACCTACCTACCTACCCTTCCCCCCCCCCCCCAGCTGTACCAACCAGTGAAAACAAGTATTCTGCAGAAAATTTTCGATTTTTTTCAGCTTTTTGGACTTTTTTAGTTTTCAGCCCTTGAAATTTGGCTGACCGGGCCGGGCCGGGCCGACCTGCAGCCTCCACCGGGCCGGGCCGGGCCGGGCCGGACTTTTCGCCGACCGGGCCGGGCCGGCCGACTTTTACCCGGCCCGTTTCCGATTCCGATCAGAGGTCGCAATCGGGCCGGCCCGACCTCGGGCCGGGCGGGCCGGGGCCGGGCCGAGCCGGGCCGGGCCGCGATTTTGGGCTTTTGGCTCGGGCCGGGCCGGGCCGGGCCGGAGATTTGGAGGGTCGGGCCGGGCCGGGCCGGGCACCCCGGCCCGAAGCTTCTGAAGTGACTTATTTTACTGAAAAAGTAGGGGTTTTTTTGTCCAAAATACTAAAATTTCGGACGGATTCAGCAAGTAAGTGATCAGTATTGTCCAGTCGTGTGGCTACCCAGGCGTGCAATCAACCTACTGTACCACCAGAAAGGCCTGAAATCAACCTACCTACTGTACTGACCGGCCGAGCTAGGGGGGAACAATTTTTTTTATGTCCAAGTTTAGATGAAAATGTACTCTAAAACCCTCAAAATTTTTCGATTATTTGGAATGAAAAATATGGATTTTATACCATTTTGAGCCAACAATAGCAACCTACTGTACCAGCCGGGGGGCGGCGATCTACCTACTGTACCAGGATGGCGCGTCATCTACCTACTGTACCTAGGGGGGACCCCCCAGCCACACCATTGCCCATTGGTATTGTCTATCTGGCGACTTTTTCATGGAAAACAATGAAATTTCAACAAAAACATTGATTCAAAAATCGCAAAAATTTTGACAAAAATTGGGTTAAAATCTGAGCCAAAAATTCGGGCCGGGCCGGGCCGGGCCGGAGATTTGGGGGTTCGGGCCGGGCCGGGCCGGAGATTTGGGGGTACGGGTCGGGCCGGGCCGGGCCGGGCCGGAGATTTGGGGGCTCGGGCCGGGCCGGGCCGGCCAAACCCGGCCCGATTGCGATGCGACCTCTGATTCCGATCTCTGGTCTGGACTCTGGATCTGGATCTCTCACAAGAACGCCCAGTCCCAAGCCGAAGCCGAACACAAAAGACCCACCTTTCCAGATCAGGCTCTGCACCACCAAGCCAATTTTTTTTATTTTCAATTTCATGGTTTGTTTTACCAATCGGTGGTACGATACGGTGGGTGGGGGCACTGTAGGTAGTGGCTGGGGCTGGGGGGGGATTCCCCCCGCCCCCCTAAGGGGGTATCTATCTCAGACCTGTTCGGGGGCCAAAATAATATATGTCAGGATTTGTTTTTTTGCCAAAAAATTAGGGGTTGCCGGCTTTTTTAGTCCAATAATATATACCGTAAAAACCTAAATAGAAGGGGGGGGCTCTATTAACTCACTGACCCCATTTTGGGGGGGCTCTATTACGGGGGGGCTCTATTCCGGGGGGGCTTCTATTAATTCACTGACCCGAACCTGAAAAAAATGTTCCCAGAAATACCCCCGAAAACCCCTAAAAAGGGGGCCCCTAAAAAGGGGTTTGAGAGGATGTTTTTTCGCTTGTAGTCGCATTTATTCGCGTCTAGTCGTCAATAAGAGGCGTATTATGTGCTCTGAACGAACAACAAACGTGCATAAATGTACCTGTGCACCACTATCAAGCGTTAATACACTACTGTATAGGGGATGTTACTTAGGGGGGGGCTCTATTCCGGGGCAGTGTAGTTCCTGGGGGGGAGGGGGGGGGGTCCCCCCCTCGGGTACGCTATCTCCCCCTCAGGTGGTACACTATCCCCCTATCTCCCCCTCCGGGTACACTATCTCCCCCAATTTTTGCCTAAAATAGGCATTTTTAGGCCTAAAATGGTCATTTTTAGGCCAAAAATGTGTGATTTTAAGGTCAATGTTCTCAAAAGTCGCCAAAATACCCTTTTTATGAAGAATTTTTTCCAAAAAGGGGCAAAAATAGGTCAAATTTTCCACCTCAAAAAGTGACTTTTTCCTGAATTTGGCTCTTCCCCCCCCTCGGGGGTACACTATCTCCCCCTCCGAAAAAAACGGAGGGTCCGCTATCTCCCCCTCCGGACCAGGAACTACACTGTTCCGGGGGGGGCTCTATTAATTCACTGACCCCTTGTTGGGGGGCTGTATTACGGGGGGGGGGGGGCTCTATTCCGGGGGGGGCTGTATTTAGGTTTTTACGGTAATTAACATATTAATATAATTAATATACTAATATATATTAATATATGTAATCTCAAAATAATATATGTCACAATATACATATATTACGTATATTTGCACAGCTCTGATCTATCTCGAGTCAACCTATCTATCTCGAGCCGACCGGGGGGAGATGGGGGGAGGGTATCTATCTCGAGCCGACCCCAAAGGGTATCTCGAGTAAGTAGATTTATGCTTTTCAAAGGCAAACATAGGTGTTTTTCGACCTCGGAACCCCTAAAAATCGCGCGCTCCCAAAAATTGTCATTTTAGGCCAATTTTCGGCAAAAATGTCAAAAAGTGCCCATTTTTTAGGCCAATTTTGCAGTAAAATTGCATGGAAAAACGGCCTTTTGACGGACCATAGGGTATCTTGGGTAGCCTCTGGGGATATCTTCTCGAGTAACTCTGAAACCTTCCCCCCTAGGGTATCTTGGGTCAATTGGCCGGCCTGCCACCACACTGGTGGCAGTGTAGTTCCTGGTCCGGCGCGGCGGTTGTTAGTGTATACTTGCGGGCCGGAAAAAAACCGTTTTTTTCGGAAAAAAACCGAAAAAAAACGTTTTTTTCCGAGGCCCGGAAAAATACGTTTTTATTTTTCCGGAAATTTTTCCAAGTGGCAACTTTTGGAAAAAAAACGGTTTTTTTCCAAAAATTTCCGAGATATTTTCAAGGGTTGCGAAAGGATGTTGTCAAAACCAACGTAAATCGGTGCTAAATAGTTCAAAATGAGCACTTTTTAATCTCCAAGTGCATTTTTAGCCTGTTTCAGGCCATTTCCGGACAAAATTTTCTCCAAAATAGGCGTTTTTGGGCCATCGGTATCCTTAAGTACTGGAAAAATATTTGGAAAAAAACGGTTTTTTTTCCGGAAAAAAACGGTTTTTTTTCCAAAAATATATTTTGCGGAAAAATACGCAAGTATAGGTTAGTGTACCTACCCCTTTTTTCCGTGCGGCGGTTAGTGTACCTCCCTGGGGGGAAGGGGGGGGGAAGACCCAAATCCAGGAAAAAGTCACTTTTTGGGGTAGAAAATTTGACCGATTTTTGCCCCTTTTTGGAAAAAATTCTTCATAAAAAGGGTATATTGGCGACTTTTGACATCATTGCCCTAAAAATCACTCGTTTTTTTGCCTAAAAATGCCAATTTTAGGCCTAAAATGCCAATTTCAGGCAAAAATTGAGGCGGTTAGTGTACCTGGCGCGGCGGTTAGTGTACTAGTGTACCTTGGTCGCGGCGGTTAGTGTACCTTAGGGGGGACCCCCCTCCCCCCCCAGGAACTACACTGCTGGTGGGGGTAGGGTTCTGTTGATGGGGTTGTTGGGGGTCAATTAATGGGAGGTTCCATTTTTTATTTCGATTCGAGCCATTTTGGTCGGCGGGTGGGGTTCAGTTAACAGGGGCGGGGGGCCAATTAATGGGGGTTGACAATGCGGTAGGTCACGGTCACATCAAAAGCCAAGCCACTGAAATATTGGACGGTGTTTGCGTTGGCGTAAGCTCAGAAACAAATTTTGAATTTGAACTCACGGAGCACAACCAGCGAACTGTTTCTGTCTCCACGCAGTCAGGCTACTAAAGTCAATTGATTCATATTGAAGACAAGACAAACACAACGTGGAAATCGAAACAATGATAAAACAACGACAGAATTCGAGGCGTGAAGTGGAATGTCAGCTGCCATTTGGCGTTCCATTTCCACCGCGACCAACTGGATTTAGTTTCGATAATTGTGCCCGGTTTGGTGTTCAGTCTTTATTTTGCATGCGCTGAGATTATTGATTGAATGATCTCTTAGTTCAAACCTTCTGTTTCAGAAATTTGGCGCTCGAAGAAATGGGCAGCAAACCGCCGAAGGTCATCTCTACCGGCACGACAACAGTGGCGTGTGTGTACAAGGTTTGTTGTTGTGCAATATACAGTACGTACAGTTGCCGAAGAACCACCGGTTCTTTATATTTTTTGGAGGGGAAATTAGTGTACCTGTCTGGGGGAGGGGGGAAGACCCAAATTCAGGAAAAAGTCAGTTTTTGAGGTGGAAAATTTGACCTATTTTTGCCCCATTGCAGTGATGGATTTTGGAAATTGCCGAACTTTTGCTGAAAAACCTTCGGTTCCCGGGTCGGCCCGTTTTTTCGGTTGTTTTCGTTCTTTCCACATTCTCGGAACGCTGGGAAAATACGTTTTTTTCGTTTTTTATAGAAAAAAGCGTGTTTTTCACGCGGCAATATCTGCCAGCCAACACATACATTATTTTCTATTGCTACATACTGGATCCAAATGTATTTTCACGAGTTTACAGGATGGCTTAGTCATGGGTGCCGACTCGCGCTCGACTGCCGGTGGAATCGTGCAGGATAAATTCTGCGAAAAAGTTCATCATTTGACCGACTCGATCTAGTTCGTTGTGTTTTTTTTCCGTGTCGCGCATCAGCAGGGTATTGAGGGGTCGGGACAGGAATTGGCCCAGCTCGTCCCAGCAGTGGTGTCGTCGAGAAATCTAAAATTTCCCACACCATATCCAGCACAAATTTGGGCAAATTTCTCTCACACACGCCAAAAATAAAAAGTTCCCATACCAGAGGGTTGCTCCAAAAACGCAAAAATTTCCCATACCCAAGGATGGTTTGTGAAAAAGTGACCTCGAAACTTTTAAAAGTGTCCGAAACGGCGTCATCTTGTACAAGCCACCGATTTTTGACATTTACAAGCCAAAATGGTCCATTTTTTGTGCTTCTCGCGTTCAGAAAGTCATTTGTTAGGGATGCTTGTTCCCAAAGTGAAAATTTTCCCATACACCGTGCCCATCCATACCAGGAGTTAACGGCAGTGGAAAACGGCTGGAAACAGTGTTTTTGTGATCCGTTCTTAGTTTTCGAGTTTTGGGGAGGGAGGGGATGTCGTCACCTAGTCATTTTCACTCAAGAGAGGGTTCCACACCAGTTGGGGACCAAGCACCGAACATCGTTTCGAGGCTCACAAAAGTTGTCATGAACCTTTTCACTCAAACGTGGGTTTTAACCTGGCCGAAGAGTGGTTTTGAACAACAGTGATGACCGCACCAGCCAAACCAATTCGAGGCGTTCCTCCAAACCGTGGCTGGTCCCCGATGCGTGTTGTACCCAATTTTGAGTGAAAATGAATTCGTGGTCTTCCCTGCATGCCTTATTGCACCAAAACAATGACCGGATCACGAAATCACTGTTTTCAGCCGTTTTCGACTGTGAGGACGAGCTGGGATAGTACCGCGGATAGGTATCCTGAACTTTTGGCCAGCAGGGGCCTTTTTATGGCAATGAAAAAAAAGCGTACAAAATTGCAAAAAAGTCCAATTTAGTGCTTGTGGCGCGGGCACAGCAGCGGATTTGGACCAAGTGTGCCACATGATCGAATCGTATCTCGGCCTGCTCGAGCTCAACACCGGCAGACGTGCGCCCGTCATCGCTGCTGTCAAAAAGGCCGCACAACATTTGTTCCGGTTGGTTTGATTGGTTATCCGAAATTGTGAAATCATGATGAGTGCAATTCACCCACACCACATCCAACAATGAGTTACCTTACCTGTTTGTCGTAGGGCGTGAAATCGTGCGCTGTTCTCTTCGAATGTCCGTTTCCTCTTCAGATACCAAGGTCATATCGGTGCGTACCTGCTGATCGGCGGTGTTGACGCGGCAGGTCCACATTTGTATGAAGTGCACGCGGACGGAAATACGAAACGATTGCCGTTTGTCTCCGATGGTTACATTGTTGATTCTGTTTTTCTCATTTTTGGCTTCTCATTTTTTACAATGAACATGTTGTTTTCAGGGTCTGGCTCGTATTCTGCAATCACTGTGCTTGAGCGCGATTTCAAATTCGACATGACGGTTAGGTAGATTAACAGCACAGCGACTGGTCAATTATCTGAGACTTGTCGACTTTCTGAGAATTGTCATTTTTGCTCGAATTCACAATGGTCCAAAAATCACAAAATATTGCGAACCATGATTTACAGGAGAAAGAAGCGCGCGATTTAGTGCAGCGCGCGTTGGAGGCAGGCATGCACGGCGACAATATGAGTGGCAATTCGTTGCGATTGGTTGTGATTCGCAAAGACGACGCCGAGTTTCTCGACAGAGTCGTGCCGCAGTTCTGCGTCAGACCTGATAAAAAGTTGGTTTCCTCCTGTGTGTTGCAACAGAAATGTTTTGTGGGCGTCATATGATGTGTTCGTGGACGGGAGGCATGTTATTCGCTGTGCGATCCAGTGCCAGCAGGATCATAGCAGTTGCAAACATGATTTCCATCTGTTGTTGTTGTGGCGATCAGTCAATGTCAATCATTCCACTTTCAGTGATGACGAATACCGTTTCCCAGTGGGCGCGTCAAAAGTGCTGAAACGGAAAGAGATCAAATTCGATATCATTGAAGAAATGGAGATCGATGATAAATCGCAGGACAAAGATTGATTGAGTGGCTATACGGCATTAGTTGCTTGTCGTGAAATTTTGTTGTCATTGCCTTTTTTGTTTGATGCGGTTATCCGGTGTGGAGCTCTTGAGTCATCGCAACGCATGTGATGATTCTGTTGGCCTTTCTATTTCTGGATGACCCAATAGTTGTTTTCCATTATTTATGTATTGTGTGTCCCAAGTTATTCCTTCGGTCTTGTTGCTCGTCTCTGTGGGTGATCCGCAACACGTGTTCTGTTTGCTAATCGTGATTTTTATGCAGTTTTTCTGCTCGCGTTACAATAAAATAAAGTTTGGAATTCGACTTCCGTGCTGAGCACTGCCGGAAAGGCTAAGAAACGATATTTCGTCCGATTACGTGCAAATGGCAGGTGTCAGTTTATTGTGAGCACATCGTCAGATTGGTGATATTCATCAATAAAATTCGCTGTCGAAAAAAGTGGAGTACATCACAAAATTCTGATTTGCAAGTCAGGCGAAAAGGTGTTCAAGTAGTGAAACTCAGGTGAAGCAGATCTGTGATAGGGCAGGTACGAGGTTTCATTCAGTGTCGCGTGCCAAAGGGGTGGTGAAAACACATTCGAATTCTCTGTCGCACAGCGTGAATTCAATTTTGGTTTTGCTGAAGTGGACGACAATCACGTGATAACGCATGATTTTGATGGTGTTGCTGTCGCTCAGTGAATCGGCACCGAAATGAGTGAGCAGACTAGCGAACAGGTCAGAGCCAGTCACTTGAGTCATCAAGACATTCTTTTCTTTCTCCGTATTTGGCGCGCTTTCTTGGGGCAATTGCAGTCGCAGTCTGAACTTTGATGGTTTCTTCGTGGTGTTGTGTGGTGGCGTGAAACATCGCAGCGTTTCGATGAAATCGTGAAGTTTCAGATCGATTGAAGCCGGTGGTGGAATGTCGATGCGGGACAGGTTTGGGCATCGGTTGATGTTCAGATGCTGGCAGAGTGCCAGAAAGGACTCGGTTTTGAGCGGGACGGTGAAAATGTCATTCACCCAGGAGTGTTCGGGGCCAATTCGGATGGTTTCCAGATTCATGAGCGTATCAGTGTTGTTGACTCCAAGCAGCAGCGGGGCTTCGTAGATCATCCGTGCGGGTCCGGTGGTGTCAAATTTGGAGATGAGTCCGATGGTGAGATGTTTCAGATTTGAGTTGTTCTTGTTGGTGTTGAGCAGACCGATCAACATCTGATCCCATCGTTGTTCGCTTGGTTCGGTTTGCAGCGATTCGCGTGGTGTGGGGCACATGTTGAATTCACTGATTGACAACGGTTGGTGATGATTGACCAGTGATGACAGTACGGTCGGCAGCAGATGACATCGACCGAGCATGAGTTTGTTGACGCGATTGGCGTGATTGGACATGATCGCGATGAACACGTGACGCAGCCGGGTGATTTGATCGGGATTTTGGTTGTGCCTCAAATTCGAGATGCACAAATCGACGCGTGGAACCCGATTGAATGTGGTGCGCAACAGACGATCGATCTTTTCCAGCTCGCGAATTTCAGTCGTGTAGTCCGGCTTTGGATCGGGCCAGTTGGTCCCTGAGATTGAACGAATGATTTTAGCGCTGGTGTGACACATTTTGAATCCTTCTTTTTTGCCACCATGGAGTGGTTCGTACTTTGGCAGTGAACGGCAGATTGGAGACCAAGCAATTACTATAAATGTTTATTACAGATATTGATAGAAAAGCTTCATTATCGCTCAATATAAAGGGGGCACGCTGCATGCAGGTGCGACATTCGCGGCAACTAACCTCCGTGTAGTCGATACGAGATAGTGGCCAGATTCGGAAATCGAAGTTGAAAAAAAAACTTGTTTAAAAAAATTTTTTTTCCAACCCTGCTCAGACGGGCGTGGCCCACTTGGTCACATTAAAGTTGTCCAGCTTTGTGATAGTCTCCATGGCTTGATTAAGACATTTTTAAATGAAGAGACATGGATGCCACATGGGTTCCGTATCTTTATGGGCCAGTGAACCTTTTGGGCCACAGTACTTTTTGGGCCAGGCACCTTTTGGGCCAGGTACGTTTTGGTCCACATGTACATGGTGTAGTTTTTGGGCCAAGTACCTCTGCGCCTGTGCATGCCTGTGCTCTATAGTCCATCCATCAGCTCATGACACTTTTTGTCAGCTGAAAAGCTTGACAGGATCCAGTGCTGTTCCGGTTCCGGTCGGCTTACGAAAAAGAAAAGAAAGAGAAATCGGTTTTTATTTTATTTTTGTTCGCCGTTTTCAATGACATTGCCTTGCGGAGGAACAATTTTTCACAACGGAACCTGAACCTCCCAAACAAAGTGCCATGAGCTGATGGACGGACTATACATATTTGTGAACGGCGTGTTATCAATGCATATGCAAAGTACGCCATGCATATGTGGCGCAAAAAGTACACCATGTACATGTGGCCCAAAAAGTACCTGGCCCAAAACGTACCTGGCCCAAAAGGTACCTGGCCCAAAAAGTACACCATGCACATGTGGCCCAAAAAGTACCTGGCCCAAAACGTACCTGGCCCAAAAGGTACCTGGCCCAAAAAGTACGCCATGCACATGTGGCCCAAAAAGTACCTGGCCCAAAAGGTACCTGGCCCAAAAGGTACGTGGCCCAAAAGGTTCCTGGTCCGAAACCTTATGTGGCCCAAAAAGTACCTGGCCCAAAAGGTCACATGGCCCAAAAAGTACTGTGGCCCAAAAGGTTCACTGGCCCATAAAGATACGGAACCGCCACATGTGTAGCTTTGATAAGTCAGACGCAAAAAGTCATTCGTCGACCCAGAATAAACAACATTTACGCTGGGTAGTAGTGGCAGTATCACTCGGATGCAAGTTCGTCTGGTCAAAAGGTAACGATTGTGTGTGACCACGATCTCTCAATTGTGCCTGATTCGTGTGCCTAAACTTCAATGAAGTGGTTATGGAACACCGAGCTTCCGAATCTTTGCCCAACGACCAGGCAAAATCAGCCAAATATATTATAGTGGTAATCCGAAAGAAGTGCAAAAGTTTTGATATTGGATAGTTTTTAAAAAATGTTCAAAAAATTTAAAATGTATGTAGGTATTTGCATTTCATATTGAACACAAAATTAATAAAAATTGAGCAGTCGTTAGCATTTGTTAATTTTGGGCTTAACATGATCAGCAATCCTGTTTTCAATTTTTTTGAAATTTTTTTATTTTTTTAACGATTAAATCCCGAAATTTTTGCACATCTTTCGAATCACTCGTATTTTGACTTGATTTTCACATCGTCAAGCCGTTGAGCGTATTTTCGGAACTTCGGCATAAGGTACAGGAATCAAACACGACCGGAGCAAATCCTATCTGAGCCAGTCACCAAGTTTGATAGCGGATGTTCATAATCGTTCAACAACTTACAAAATTCTGCACATCGATCGTGATTGTGCGCACGCTGGTGCACAGTCGCAACAGATGCAACATGCGTTCGTCGGGTAACGGTGGTGCTTGAGCGTGTGTCGATAGAACGAACAGATGCAGCGTGTGCGGCGATCGACCACCGTCGTTGTCATATTCGTCATCATGTTCGCTCGCTAGATGTATGATCGAATTGTGGTCGCGTTTCGGACCGCTGAACAACGGCTCACGTTTGCGGCCCACCAGTCGCAGTTCGCTGATGAAACGCCAGGCGGACGGCGAATGATGCAGTTGGCTGCAGTGCAGAGTCTTTTGTTAGAACCAGGCATTTGTTACAGTCTATCCTTTTACCTGCCCTTTGGGGTATGTTCATCGGGGCCTGGTATGCGTTTTTCGTCCGTCTTCACTACATAGCGGCGCTATGTACAGTAACGACTGACGAAAGCAGCAGGGGTTTCACAACAAAGTGGATCATCATAAAGGGAGTACACTACCATGTCCCAAACATTGGACATCAACTTCGGTTCCTGACTTGGCGTTGACCCTGATCATTGAGTGAGCGCCAGTTTTTCCTGCGTCAATCATTCAACCACACGGTGAATGTTGTGCTCAGAATATCAATGAACAAAAATTTGCGCTGTTCGATAGCTTAGTCGGAATATTTCCAGTGACAAAGATCTGTGGGCAAACACAATGTCCGAAACCCATCCCGAGACCACTTGAACGGGCCAAAACACTTGTTAGATTGTCACCCAACTCTGTATTTGCGGTAAACATCACCAACCGATGCCACTCCTTGCACACCAACATGGCTGCGAGTTTGTCATGTGGTTGGAGCAGATACGGCAGGATGTAATAGGCGAACATCGATGGACCGCCATTGATCGGTGGCAACATGACACTTTGTGGCATCGTGCACTGGCCGTCGCTCGTGGCCGATTGCGAGTTGTCTGTGATTGACTGATTGATTAGCCGGTGTGCACCAGGCAGGTATCATGAACGTTTGGTGTCCCGGAACTACAACACAAGTGATTTCTTTTGCAACAATTTCGATTGATATCTATATTTTGAGAATTAAAATTTGTGCGCAAAATTCCCACGCAAGAGTTATTTATCGAAGCTCTGGGATGAAGCAGCTTTTGCGCTGGTCAAATTTAGTATTCTCAAAAAAACACCATAAATACTCAGATCAGAAATTCCGACCCATAGCATACCAGTTTTCTGACACAACCAGTGTACTGAATGAATGCAGTATTGGCACAACTGACGATGACCTGGTGCGCCGCTTATCTTTGAAGGCCAGTTGCGCACAAACACGCTACACCCATCGTGATTCTGAGAACCTAACCTTGCTGCAGTATCGCGTCAACATGTTGACTGTTCTGTTCACTTTTGGAAATGAAATTCCCCATATTTCTGCTGCTTTTCTGGTTTCTGTGATTGACTTTAGCTTTTGGTTTCTGTCAAAAATTTTGTCGGATCACGATGACCGATAAATTTGTGGCAACCTTTGCCTTGGATCGAATATAACTGTGCAAAAATGAAGTGGTAATTTACAGCAAAAATGTCATTTGAATTTGTATGATCGTTTTGATGCTCGTTATCAGCTGAATTTTCTTGTTTATCCCTGATTTTCGTTTTCACATTTTGTCCGCATTTTCGTAAATATAAATCCAGGTCAATCCAAGAAATAGGCGCCATAATGTCTCAAAAAATCCTTGAATTGTTCACTTCCGGTTGTTGTGGAGTAAATATTGGGGCACGTCTGGATTCTTCGACGTGGGGTGCCCTCTTTCCAGCCGAGCGGCCACTGGAACAACATAAGCCCTATCTATTGAGTGGCCCAGCTACACTACACAGCTAAAGTCATGCGCTTTTTGTTCTCAACCAGTCAACCGCCACACGCACGTTCTTGACTGCTGCTGGCTCTGCTTGTGTCAATAAAAATAACCGGCAAGCGCTCCACTGTAGGTATATAATACATACATAAGTTGCTCAAAAGAGGAACTTTTCTGTTATTATTGCCGGACGCAAAAAGGACGAACACAGCACATCTTAAGGTGACTGCCTTTCAGAATCAGGCAAAAGTTGGCTCGCAAATTGCTGGACCAGCACAATATTGACCAAGAGTGCGCATGCACGTTTGCGGCTCGTAAAGTGCCACCGGGTGCTTGTTTTACGAATTTGGCAGCGAACTCGAAGCATTCGGCATTCAAATATGGAAACGAAAGCTTCCCTTCTTGTGTGCCTTCGCAAACATTCTCCTCCTCAGGGAGCCGTAAGGTGAAGGCACTTTGACTTTGCGACCGAGCTTGCAACAAGCAGGCTATATATAGTACATACTTGACATCCTACATATTTCTTCAGTCCTCCGATGTGCTGAAAATCAACAACTAATGTCCGGTAGTCTCTGAACATTTGAATGTAAATTTGAATTCGAATGCGTTCTGAATGTAAGCACATCAAGCGTTCAAAGACTACGGCTGTGCTGGCATTTAATTCAGCCAATCAGTCCATCAAGACAAAAGAGTGTCCTGATGTGCAATATGCGGGCGTCAAACGCTAAGTGCCCCGCCAAGTCGGACCCTGTGACATGACAGCTAATATATTATCTGCGATGGCATGTAGTTCCAACGTTTATCCTCACAAGTTCGTTTGCACATTGACTGACCAGACGTTTTGCAGGCATTTTGCATGATGGCATATCCTTCTTGTTCCGTAGCGTGTGCATGTATTTGTCATTTCCAGGCTTGAGAACCGCAGAGTGAAATTCGCTATCTTTGCCGTGCTCGTTTTATTTTGACTTTCATGTTATATTCAAATGTTATGTTGGTTTATATTTCTGCATTAGCCTCATGTATATTTTATTCATCACTAGCACGCTTACAGACTTGACCAAATTTACGAACAAAAAAACAACACAACCGTCGCCACATACTGTAAATGATGCGCGTTTCATTGCGTTGCATGTTCATATACGGCATCGTCATATTCCTGGTGATCGTTCACACTTTATATCGCTTCATCGCCTTTCGCAACCAAAGTCGCTACTACGCTGAGGTCGGTCTCGATTTGCGGAATGTTCGGCTACATTGTCGCATTGCAAAAAAGTGTCTCAGTCGCAGTGACGATGACCTGGTGCCCCGCTTGGCTGAACACAAGTCACCTTCACACATACATACATATACCAATTGCAGGATTACAACAAAGAGGACTCGGTCTACACAGCTAGCGAGTTGCAAGTTCTGATCAACGAACTCCCGACAATCAGGGAGTCGCGGCCCAAAACCCCGCCACTCAGCAATGACAGCTCAACGATCGCGCTGTTCGTGTACCGAAGCAAGAAGGAAGGCGTGTACGAGATGGCACAGAGCACGGTGGCTTGTTACGCCAATATGCACGGGTACAAATACGTGCTCGAATATGACGAGGACATGGATGCAGCCGCTTGTAGTTTTGAAATTGTGGGTGACGTTTCAGAAACGTGTTGGCGGCGGTCAACTACTGTGTGTCTATCAAATGATAACAATGGGCATAATCTGATGAGAACGGGGTCTACCCACCTTACTTTGTTTGACGATGTTGCATCCTTGAAGCACACATATCTATGTATGTGCACTGAGTTTGGAAACAACGGTTTTTGGTATCGTCTTCCAAGCTCTAACGGAAACTTTCAGATATATTTCCGCAAGCACTGCGCAGTGGCCCGATTTCTTGCCAGTCACACTGATATCAACTGGGTGTTTGTACTGGATGGCGATACTGCTGTGATCAATCCGAGGATTAGGTTACAGCACTACTTGCAACAAGACAATGGCACGGAAACTGGTGAGACATCTGAAACGTCAGGCTTTGTGGGTCAGTAAGGTCTGAGGGGCTTCAACTGTGACTTTTGGCGCCCGTTTAGAAAAGTGCTGCTTTAGCGAACATTTTCTGGGAGAATTCATGAATCCAAAATTCATGAATGAGTCCAAAAAGCACCATTCCATGGTAAAAAAACTGAATTCCTCTAGAATGCACAGACATTATATTCTACGAACGCTTCCACAACTGGGAAATCGTCGCTGGAAATTATATCGTCCGACGATCGCCATTTTCGATCAACTTTCTCTACGCCTGGGCGTCGTATGAAAAAGTTTTGCCAAAAGGTCACCAACATTGCTTAGTTTTGTAATTATAGACCAAGGAAAACATGGAAAATAATACTTCATAGGTTTCTCAAATTTCGACAACGGTGCACTACAAATCCATATCCTGAAAACACTGCTGTCCACCGAAGCGCCTCACGCCGTGGAGTTGTGCGAAAAACTATGGCACCACACAAACGAACAAGACGACACAGGTTTTTTGACATTCAATTTTTCAATTTTTTAAGAAGAACAACATTCATTATTTTTCCAGCACCCGTGCAACGTTTAGATTTTTTTCAGATATGACCCACTATTTTGAGTTCATCACATGCGTGCAGGGTGCTTTGGGCGCGAAAAAGCATTGGGGAAAGATAGCTATCAGATCGAGGGCCCACGGATGGGCTATTGACCGAACGGCTACTTTTGATAAATGGTACATAGGCTGGCGTGCCTACCCTTTGTCACTGTATACAAAAATATTTCACTTTTTTGTTAGAATAATCCGACTTTCAGGTGCTCCCAAATGTTCATGATGCACGGCGTCAAAGACACAGTTCCCGCGGTGGAATACGGAACATGGCTTCTTCAAGTTAGTTTTGAAAGACGCATAGCTCATCTTTGCAAAAAAATTGTCATTAAAATTTCGTTCATTAGCTGCTGTTTGACTGAACTGTTGTAACTGTTTGAAGCGACCACCGGATCCGACCAAATGCGCTTACCGTAACCCCCGCGACATGTCCGAATGGCATTACAGTGCGAAACATCAGAAGACATGCGACAACATTCGCAGTGTGCTGGCAATGCGTGAACGTGATGCTCCATACAAGCTATACAGTCGTGAAGCTAGAGTGGCCACACATCTGAGATATCCGGAAGTCGGACTCTGTTGGCCCAACTGTCCGTGAGGATATGAAACGTTACTTGGCACATCGATGATTATGTTTCTAAAATATACTTCAGGTGTATTGTATAGTTTCCTGATAGAATAATACATATAAATGTTTAGGTATACATACATATGTAATGTGTAACTAGGCCGCCCTCAGACAAACGCGAAAAGCGAAAAGTTCAGCACAACAGCAATTCCACAGGCCACAGGCCTAAACCACAGTGATGGTCAAACAAAATGTTTCAAAGGCTATTTGGCGTGCACTGTGAATGATGACCACTGATGATGACTACGCTGAAAAACTTTTCGCTTTTCGCTTTTCGGGTTTGTCTGAGGGCGGCCTTAACAGTCAGTCGTCTGACACACAATGTGACAGCTTCACTTACATTTTGCTGGCGTTTCAACTGCAGTTGTATGATTTATGGTGCATTTACTACCTGTGATCAAAAATTGCGACATAAATTACACAAATTTTCCCGTAGTTCATAAATCAAGCAAGTTGTCTCTCACAAGTCCTTTTTACAATGACAGATGCCCGCAAAGCAAACGATGAAAACCATTGCGCTGCGAGCTCGCGGTAATTACAAAAAATAGAACGGCAATTAGATATGATGTGGGCTGTTTTGTAAAGTTTACCTTTCCTTTATGCTCGCATGTTGACTGTAAATGAGGGATAAGACAGTTGCGGCAATTATTTGTCAACGTGCACGTTTTACAGAAACTTCACTGGAAGGTTTGGAAAAACAGCGTCAGCGTCCAAGTGCAAAATGGTTTACAGTCAAACTTTGGCTAGAAAGCGAGAAGACCAATAATCGAAGCGTAATCAATCAAAACATGGACAGTATCCGCACCCAATTGACCCTGTTCCCCACAAATGAGCCATCACTCGAAGATCTGAAGCTCAAAATTTACAGCACCGCTTTGTTTGATGAGCCCAGTCCAGAAGATCGTCCATCGGCGAGTCGAGTCGATAATGATGCGAAGCAAACGAAATCAAAGAGAAAACAACGTCATCATGAAGAAAAGAAAAAGAAGAGAAATAAGGGAAAGAGAACGCCTGGACATCCGGACGACGGGGGCGGACCGGATCTGGGATTTGAATGGTCGATGAAAAGGGCGAAACGAAGAAAGAAGAAATTCTGGACACGAATCATGGCAACGTACGCCAATAAAGGTGGGTGATTGATAAATTATATATTTGCTTATGACCAGCTGGCTATGTGCTATAGTCGCACTGATGATGCCCTGGTGCACCGACGCGTTGTAAATGTCCAATGCAAACCTAAACCTTGGTTAAATTCTAAAATCCACACAGTGCACCTCTACCAGCCATTTCTTGATCACTGTCGGGATGGGAGCTACGCTTAGAAAACATCAAGTAAATAAATCCTTGACTTCAAAGTTGGAACTCCTTCATCTGAATTTTCAGTCGATCCCAAACACACGGTCATCCCGTCTCCCTCATACGAGCACCTCAACACGCTGACCGGCATGTCCCGCGTGCATCTGGGTCGTGTGTGTCAATGGGTGAAATCATCGTGGATCACCACCCGTCGCCCGCTGATTCGATCGTTGCCCTTCGACGATCAGGCAACATCCGTTCAGTCCACACCACGACGATATCGACCGTCGAGTACGCCTTACGGCGAGGAACTGAACTCGACCGGGACAAGGAGCAATCGATGCAGCAGCACCACAGCACCCGGCACGGAACCAGACCAATTGGTGGAATATGTGCAATGCTCGATGTGTGATCGGCAAGGTAGCTAAAATAGGAGCACTGTGAACAAACCACTCACGCGAAACCACAAAGTTGATTGGGAAATGTTACACTTGCGAAAAATAAATCGACCACACAATAGCAACAAGCAGATTAGTGTATTGTCGCCATCCTGCAATTAGTCGGTTCTGTACATAACCTAACCAAAATTTATTTCATTGACTATCAGTCTTGGACCATGTCCGAATCTGATCGACGCCGAATCTAATCTGCAGCCCCATTCGTGCCACCTAAACACCGCCGTTCGCACCCTCGTGATTTCGGTTTACGTCGTGGGCCCGATCTATTCGATGATTCAACCATCAACCCCCATCGACCTAATGTTCCACCGCCTGCTTCTGATGACCATCGCCCGTGTGCTGACGCGATTGTGAGATATCACGGTGCTGTGAATGACAATGCACCGATATCGGCTAGTGATACTGTGAGCACGACACAATTGGCTGAGTTGTGGAGAGCGTTCAGGTAGGCCATTGAAGAGTTTCTGTAAAACCACATCAAATTTTTATTCTTTGTCTGGCTGAAATCCATTCTGCCTTGCTCTCAGCAAACATGCGAGGGTGGACCCCGCCATCGTCAGTGCACCATGACTCGAAAAGATCGATGTCCAAAATTCGACTCCGCTGTACCATAACACACTGCAGTATACTGTATTGTCATCCTTG
>JASAMV010002490.1:0-11243 GCA_030248065.1 Rhynchonema sp. JSB1_4 | reverse complement strand
GTGATTGATGTTCGTGTGTGGGCCGGCGCGGACCTGGAACGAACGGAAAGTTGGACGATTTTTACACGCAAAAATTTCCTCAATTTTTGTCATTTGTCATGTATGCAGATAGCAAGGCTGACTGACTGACTACATACCCCGATTGACAGATCGGTAATCGGACTTATTTTGTGGTCTTGTCATGTGATTTAATTGATTTCGACATTTATTCGACAGGGACAGGGAACAGCAAAAAACTTGCCGCATACAGTACCTGCACATTGCTCCGCCAATATTTTTGCTCGAATAATTAGAGCTGTCATTCTCGGTGGGCGTTACTGGTGTTGGTTGAGCGGGACTGGGTAGTGTGACTTTGGTTGGCGTCAGTTGAGGCGTGTACTGGAATGATGAGTTTCATGAATCGCGGTCGCCGGAAAGGATCGGAATTCGGCGGCTCTTACACACCCAGACGGTGTACCTTTTATGGTGCACTTAATTCCCCCACCATGGTACACTTACCCCTTAATTAGAGTAAATTCCTCCGTTTTTGCTTAAAATAGACAGTTTAAGGCCACAAATAGGCATTTTACACCTAGGTAATATGGGCAATTCTGGGGTCAGGGGTCAAACACTGCCGAATATACCCCAAAAATAGGCAAAATTTCTCCCTTTAAAGATATCCCCAAAATTGAGTCCCCCCTAGGGGAATATGGCTTAATTTCCCTCCAAAAATACTGAGGGTACACTTAATTCCCTGCCGGATCAGGAACTACACTGCACCCACACACCACATACGTGATGAAAAACCCCCCACACACAGTGGCCGAGCAAGCCCACAATCACACCTATAGATTTTGAAACAAGGGACACTGGCATCGAACGTTTTTTGACACATACACCCGCGCAGTGATGTGGTTGGGGGGGGTATGGGGGGTATTACCCCCCAACTGCTAGGTAGCTTTCTTGCTCCGAAACCCATACCCCCAAAACTGGCTAGCTAGCTTTCTTGCTTCGGTCACCACGTATAAAAAGTGTTGATTTTAGTGCCAAAATGACCATTTTATCGGCCAAAATGGTCAAACTCGTTCAAATTTTCTCACACGTGCACAAAAATACGCATTTTAAGGCTTATTTTAGCATAATTTCGACCAATTTTTATGCCCCTGTTTTTGACTTCTGGACCAATACCCCCAAATCGGGGTACCCGGCTAGCTAGCTAGCTTTCCTGCGCCGGACCCCTCCAGCTAGCTAGCTTTCTTGCTCGGACCAACTACATCACTGCACCCACGCCGCTGGAGGCACCACACATCCACACCGACGTCCGATCCCTAGGGATCATTTCCTAAATACGTATCAAAAAAGAAGGGAGCCATCGAAAACCCCGAATGGAAACACCTAATAGACCCGAAAACGAAAAACTCCGAAGTTTTTTCAGGGGTTTCGGTCGGTCCCACCCACAAGGTAGTGGTGCTTGGGTTATAAAAGAACAAAAAAGCCAACGTCGAACAACCTGGAACAAGCCAGGCGAGCTCTGGCTGCTGTGCATTCCCGCCGTCAGCGACTGATCTTTTTGTGGTGTCTGCATTTTGCCGCCGGTCGAACTGCTGCTGAACGCCGTGTAGCTTTGCTGCAAACAAACCAACGGGTGACGCTCTCGACCTCCTGTTTTGGCGCGATTGAAAATTCAGAATTTGGTGCACGCTGGCACGGCTGCATGCATCAAATCAAACAAGAATGGCCGATACCTAAACCCGTGTTTGGTACGGCACGCCCTGCAGGCGCAAAAGCTGCCCATGCCGTTCATAAATAACGTCTGCACTGGTCTAAGCTATATCTTCAGTTTCAATCAGTATCATTCAGTACATCTCGAAATGTTAGAGTGCCAATTTAAAAACCACATAATCTAAGCCCGGATCGCGTTTTCCATAGTCCCGGAGTGTAAAAGGAACGCCCGACCCACCCTTATATCACTGAATTTGGCACGCAATAGCTCGTTGCTCAACAAGGCGCGGTGTGCGATCACGTCCTGTCTGGTCATATCATCGGTGCTGTTGGCGTTGCGATTGGAGGTGGCCCCCGTTGAAGTGTTGTTGCCCGCCGTGTTCGACGTCGATGCCGCTCCTGATGTCATACGGGTGCTTAGTTACGGTGTCCTACCTCAGTTTCTACGAAAGGACAGAGGGCTGAGCCTCTCGAACAAGTCGAAGCACAACGCGATGTGGTGAGCAATTAATTTTGTTAATAATTTTATGTACTTGTTGTTCACTTTTAAAACGATGAAAAATATGAAGTAATTGCCTCTTTGAAACGAAACACCAGAGACCAGACCAACCAGTTGAGCTCGAGCCGGCATACAGTCGTCGCACGGGCCGATGCGGGTTGATGTTATTGGTGGTGCTTGAAAGACCTGAAAACAGGCACAAAAAGCGACATTCAATTGAACAATTTAAAAAGCGACATTCAATCGAACAAAAACGGTAAAACATTTAAGAAAAACGGGCTCTTAAATTACCAACAGAGACCACAAAACCAACCAGCAGACGAGGAGGAAGCCTCTGAGCTCAACGCAGCAAATCGCAATGACCAATCGTCGTCCGGCAATCGCACCGGAATGAATCGATCGCCGCATTTGGTCGGCGTCGTTTGCGGCGAGGTGGCTTTGTTCTGCAGAGACAAGCATAAACAACCGTGAAAAAATTGTGCCGGGTACGGGTATACTCCCAGCCCCACCCCCTCCCCAGCCTCTTTCTGCCCTCAGCTCGAGCCCACACAGCCAACCCCACACACCCCGACCCCACTCCAGTGATGGCAAGCAAAGCAAGGAGAAAAATGAGAAAATTCTGAGGGGCCGGCCAAAGCTTTTTGATGAAAAACCACGTAAACACCACGCTTTTCACCACGAAAACACCATTTTTTCAATATGTTGGGCAATGTCGGGCCGCCGGGAAGTCCGGCCCATCTCGGCCCGACCAAGGAAAACCTCGGCCCGGCCCGACCATGGAAAATCTGGGCCCGGCCCGACAGTCCGGGCCGGAGTCCGGGCCCCGCCCGATTGAACGAACAAGAAACGTGTATAGATGTACCTGTGCACAATTATCAAGCCTTAATACACTACCATATGGGAGATTTTACTTAGGGGGGCTTTTAATTCACTGACCCCCCTTTTGGGGGGCTGTATTACGGGGGGCTCTATTCCGGGGGGCTGTACTTAGGTTTTTACGGTAACCGTTGCGACCAAGGTATAGTCCGAACACCAGCTCATGGCACTTTCTGTTGCTGCTGGCTGGTTTGTTCCCTTTCTCCACGTTCAAATGAAAGAGAAGTTGAGTGTGATGTTGAATGAATTGAATGTTTCGCAAAAAAACTTAAAAAAATAAAAAAATGTGTCGAAAAAGATTGAACTCGATCAAATTTAAAATGAAATTAAATTAAAATCGATAAAACACGTCGATTTCATAAAAACCACAATCTAGGAATAAAAATATTTTTTTCGGAAACTCAATTTCTCTTTCATTAGAACGCAGAGGAAGGGAACAAACCAGCCAGCAGCATCACAAAGTGACATGAGCTTATGGACGGACTATACACTAGTACACTAACCGCCGCGCCAGGTACACTAACCGCCTCAATTTTTGCCCAAGATCGGCATTTTTAGGCCTAAAATGGTCATTTTTTAGACATAAAATGGGTACTTTTTAGGTCAATGATATCAAAAGTCGCCAAAATACTACCCTTTTTATGGAGAATTTTTTTCCCATTTGGGCTCGGTTTGGGCCCAGTTAATTTTCGTGCTAGAGCCAATTTTTCACCAAAATCGAAAAACTCATCAGTTTTGCATTACAGTTTTTTTGGCAAAATTAGAATAAAGTACCGACATTTTTTCGATCAAAAACCGAAAAGGTACCCACGGAAAATAAATGGAAAAGTATTCGGGTCTTGGAAAAAAACTTTTTTTTCGTTTTTTTGGGAAAAAACCTTCGCCTGCCAGTACAGAGGTAACCCGGCCCGATTCCCACCTCTGGTACTTTGATGCTTATTGTGACTAAAATAGTTGAAACAAGCCACATTGACATCGCCCGCGCTTGGCCAAAGTTGTTCTGAACAAAAATATTTCACAACTTCTGTCAAAAATTGGAAAATTTAGTAAAAAAAGACCGATGTTTCCGGAGGCTGAGGTTTTTTCGGTTTTTTTTCACGTCCCAGATGGACTCGGTTTTTTTCGTGAAAAAAAACGGTTTTTTCCATCCGCCAGTATAAATTAAAAGAGCCCCCCTTCTATTTAGGTTTATACGGTACACTGGGTCAGAGGCCCGGCTTAGGTCCCCAAATCTCCGGCCCGGCCCGGCCCGAATTTTTGGCTCAGATTTTTACCCAATGTTTGTCATAAACTTTGCGATTTTTTGAACCTATCTTTTTGGTTGAAAATTCATTGTTTTCCATGAAAAAGTCGTCAGATAGACAATACTGATCACTTACTTGCCGAATCCGTCAGAAATTTTAGTATTTTAGACAAAAAATTCCTACTTTTTCAGTAAAATACCGTAAAAACCTAAATAGAAGGGGGGCTCTATTAATTCACTGACCCCATTTTGGGGGGGCTCTATTACGGGGTGGCTCTATTCCGGGTGCCTCTATTAATTCGCTGACCCGAACCTGAAAAATTGTTCCCATAAATACCCCCAAAAATCCCTAAAAAGGGGTTTGAAAGTATGTTTTTTTCGCTTGTAATCGCATTTATTCGTGTCATTCGTCGATAAGAGGCTTATTATGTGCTCTGAACGAACAACAAACGTGCATAAATGTACCTGTGCACCACTATCAAGCCTTAATATACTACTGTATAGGGGATGTTACTTAGGGGGGGCTCTATTGTTTTTTTTTTCTTGGGTTTTTAGGTCAATGTTCTCAAAAGTCGCCAAGCTTAATGTTTTTTTTTTTGGGGGGGGTCAAATTTCTACCTCAAAAAGTGACTTTTCTGTTTCTTCCTCGGGGTTTTTTCCTTGTTTTTTCCCCCTCGGTCTTTTTCTTTTTGGGGGTTCGTCCTCGAAAAAAAAAGCAGGTGTCCTTCGGATTTTGCCAGGAACTACACTGCCCTAAGCTACACTAACCGCCGCGACCAAGGCCACAAGTACACTAACCGCCGAGCCAGGTACACTAACCGCCTCAATTTTTGCCCAAAATAGGCATTTTTAGGCCTAAAATGGGCATTTTAAGGCCAAAAATGGGTGATTTTTAGTTCGATGTTGTCAAAAGTCGCCAAAATACCCTTTTTATGGAGAATGTTTTCCAAAAGGGGCCAAAAATCGGTCAAATTTTCTCCCTCAAAAAGTGACTTTTTCCTGGATTTGGGTCTTCCCCCCCAGGGAGGTACCGTATTGTCGGAAATAGAACCCAGGGGTCTATTTTTCACTGGGGTCATTTTGGGGGGTTCAATTTATGGGGGGTCAATTTGGCCCCCGACGAAAAAAATCATTGTTAATAAAGCCCATAAAAATGGCTTGTTTTCGGTATTTTCTAACTTCAACAGCGGCAATTATGCTTAAAAAGCTGTATTCTGTTGTGTACGCAAGCTTAAACAACGTTTGACACAACAACACAGCCCTACCATACCACTAATCTGTGGTACGGTGAAGGTTGGGGTGGGGTTCTATTAATGGGGGGTCAATTAATGGGGGGTTCTATTTTTGATTTCGAGCCATTTAGGGGGGGTTCAATTAATGGGGGGTTCTATTTCCGACAATACGGTACCGTATTGAAGGCTGTGTTGTTGTGTGAAACAGTGTTTAAGCTTGCGTACACAACATAATACAGCTTTTTAAGCATAATTGCCGTTGTTAAAGTTAGAAAATACCGAAAACAAGCCATTTTTAGGGGCATTATTAACAATGATTTTTTTCGTAGGGCCAAATGAAAAATATAACCCCCCCAATAATTGACCCCCCCATAAATTGAACCCCCCAAAATGACCCCAGTGAAAAAATAGACCCCCCCGGGTTCTATTTCCGACAATACGGTACACTAACCGCCGCACGGAAAAAAGGGGTACCGTATTCCCTAAAATAGAGCCCCCCCCAAAAATAGAGCCCCCCAAAATACAGCCCCCCCTAAAAGGGGTCAGTGAAAATAGAGCCCCCCCCCTAAAAATACAGCCCCCAACTTGGAATTCCCCGCTTGGGGGTCGTAAAGTCAAGTTCTTGTATAAGACACCTTGTGTACAACGTTTGTGGTTGAGTATATGATGACGTAAAGCCTTTTATGGAAGATCTACACCTAAAAACACTCAATAATGACCAGTATCAGTAACACCCTGACCAGTGGTGTAGCTACCCAGGCGGGGCGGCAACCTACTGTACCACCCAAAATGCGGGGCGGCAACCTACCTACTGTACCAGCCGAGCTAGGGGGGGGGGTCGTACCACTTGGGGGGGTCATCTGGAAACCGAAATTTTTTATGTCTAAATACTGAAGAAAATGTGGCCTAAAACACTAATTTCGCGCGCAGCGCGCGATTTTTCGCCTATTTGCAGACAAATATGCTAATTTTATGCAATTTTAAGCCAAAAATGAATGTTTTGGGTGAAAAGTTAGGTGGGGCGGCAACCTACCTACTGTACCAGGGGAGGGGCGGCAACCTACCTACTGTACCAGGCGAGGGGCGGCAACCTACCTACTGTACCTTGGGGGGGGACCCCCCCCCACCCCCCCCCCCCCAGCTACACCATTGACCCTGACAGAACTGCGTTTTAGGGGTATTTTGTGGAACATTTTTTTGAGATTTTGGGCAGCCAAAAAATACAGCCCCCCCCAAAAATACAGCCCCCCTAAAAGGGGTCAGTGAAAAAATACAGCCCCCCTTTGTATTTTAGGTTTTACGGTAGGTACACAAACCGCCGCGCCGGACCAGGAACTACACTGTCTCCGGCCCAGCCCGGCCCGAGCCAAAAGACCAAAATCGCGGCCTGACTGCGACCTCTGCACTGGATACCAGAGCGGGGCGGGAAGGGGCAAGGGGTAGCGTAGTCGTAGGTAGTGAGTGGGGCGCGTAGAGGCGGCAGAGGGGGTTAGTGTACCAGGTCGGGGGCGAGTAGGGTACCATTCGGGCCCCCAGCCACGCCACAGCACTGCCCCCCCCCCGCCCCCGCCGCCGCCCCCCCAGTGCTATGCCACCCTGAATACCACGGGACCACCCCAAAGCCCAAACCAAAACCAACCACTTTCGATTGTGGCGAGGTGCCAGGGTTGTGCTGGGCCAGAAATCGCTTGCCGTAGTTGTTAGACATTCTGCTGACAAGTTCCGCTCAGTCACTCGCCGTTTCTGAAACTGGAAAACATAAAACGCACAGCAAAACAAACGACGGACAGAACAAAGTTCACGGGGTCACGCGAAAAAAGCGGAAATAAAATGAATGAAAGAGAATGAGTCAACAACAACATGCTCCTCCGCTCCGAATTATAACATGCGACATGTCTGAGTGACCAGACTACGTGACAGGGCATAATCAATGTCACGTGTCTGCTCCTTGAGGTTGTTGCAACTGCTCTCCCACCCCCTTTTGCAAGAAACACTGCGCAGCAGTCTTCAGTTAAGAGTGTTCTGTGTTGAACATTATTTTCGGAACTAATATCGTCACTTTCGTCGTGGTATTCCATGTTGTCAAGCATTTGATTCTTGGGTATCCCAAGAAGGACGTGAAGTAAAGTTAAAGAGTTCGGATCGAATGTTTAATTTATCACACAGTGTGCAGCGAAGATAAAAATTTGTTGATGGCAAATTCAGAACGCTTGTTTTGTGCGCCTTCTGCCAAAAGGAACATATTTTCAAGCCGACTGCAGCATAATGATCAGGTAGGTGAACACGGTTGAGATCAGCTGTAAAAAGGAGCGCATCTTAGAAAACACTTGAGTGCAACAATTAAAACATCAGGCGAGTAAATGAAATAATTTCCAACCGCGATCAATGTGGTCCGATCAATAATGAAACAATCGGCAACAGTGATGCCGAACTCGGTGCTCTTCACTTGTTGAATGAAGTACAATAATTGGACCTGAAGGTGGTTAATGAAAGAATCTTGAAAAACTGACACATAGCCATAATAATTGAGTATTATAAGTACGTCAAGTTCAAAAAAGTTTGCTCCAGATCACCTTCAATTCATTTCCGTTCTCACTTTGGTTGCGGATTCGGCTGGCGTGCAGCTCGAGTGTTTGGGCCTGAAAATAATATCGTGGACCCGACTGTGTTTGTCAGAAACCAATTTTTTTCAAAACGATGAACCTGGTCTCGAATAGCAGCAGACGGATAGATGACCAAGAGTGCCAACAGAACCATTACGCTACCAAAACCTGTCGCGGCGGTAATTCCGTCCTGAATAAGGATATAAATATGATCCAGCAAGTGCAATGGATCCTTTTTGACCGGTTTCGGAGACGGGAAGGGCACCAGATCATCGTCTAATGCACCAGGTGAGCAAAGTTACAAAATTACCAAAAATCCATCTGTCCATGAAACATCACCTTAAACGAGCTGTATCCGAGCACGGTGAGTACAGCGAGTGATGCCACAAGGACGATTGCATTGTAATGTTTGAACATATTGTTGACCAGGATATTTGCTTCGCATAAATGATCCAACGTGTCTTCGTATGAGGACAGCTAAAAACGAACGATCTTGTGATGTTTCATTCGTTACCTACAAACACTTGAGTCCAGAGACACGTCAGACCCACACCTACCCGCGCAATCGCACAACGTTCCTTCCTGCCGCTCAACAGTTTTACCTGGCCAGTCAATGAGCGCAAGCACGACGCGATCACGTGACAATACGCGTAGTAGGTCAGCGCGATGTACGCCAGCGCGGATAGCATGTACAGTATCGACTGCAAATACATCATGATGACCAGTATAGAGTACAGACCTTGACTTATAAAACAAACATTGTTGACGAAAAGTGTCATTGCCACCAAGGCGTAGGATAACAACGGTTGTCATAATGTGATGAATGATAATGTCAAATTGTAACGCAGCAATGTGTCTCTTGGTTGCTAGTTTCGACCTATTTTGACAGGAGACGGGGTGCCCAGGCCATCGTCAGTGGAAACCCACCAGTTTACAACGTGAACTCACAAAGACATACTGGTGCTGGCTGGTCTTATGCTTGGGCACCTACCTATAGTAAGAACATTAATACTGCTTTGTGGAAAAAAGTTGGTCAGCAAAGAGAATTTTTGCCATGGGCATGATAACAGACTTAGGCTGTTTAACAGTCGTCGGCTTTATGATTTTTTTCAAAATCACACATGACTGACCACAATATTGAACGGTATGATCCATTTGTGAATCCTATAGTCGACCCAAGTCGGCCAGTAAATGACGGCAACGAGGTCCATGTACACCATGAGTGCCAAAACGGTGGCGAAAAACAGACAAATGATGGCTAGTATGATACCTCGGTTGATGTTACGTCGAATTCCAGGTAAATCCAAGTGCAACGCTGAAACATCAGGTAGCCTATGGTGAAACATTACCAGTTGACATTAACATTTTCTGTTGCAAAAATATTCACCAGATGGGTGTAGTGAACATTGCTTTTACGGTACATAATGCACATAGTGAACAATGTTATCGGTCATCACTCATCTAATCACTATGACAGATGGTATCCTTATGCCCATAGAGGGTCACTAGATAGAAACCAGGTCGAAGTCATCCGCTAACTCTAAAAAATTTTGAAACATCACCAAACCTGCGGACGATTTTGACCGATCGATTTGCTCGAATAACACCTCCATTTTCTGCACACATTCAGCACGGCCGTGACTGTAGCTGAACACCTGTGCCATCAAACCAGCAAAAGTCTGCAAAAATGCACAAGGATGCAAAGTGTTTTTAATTTGTATGAAGCACCAGGTTGTGAAACATCACTGACCCAAAGCGCAACAGCATTCATCATCACGGTTTTCGAACTCAAATCCAACTTGCCATGGCTGACAATGTCATAGACGGTCACAGACAGCAGTTGGGCTGGAAAATAAGGAACGAGTTTCATTGAAACGATACGAGTGACAACTTTTTTTGGCAAAACCAACCTCCTAGAGCCAAAGGGACGAGCAAGTACAGTCCAGACAGGCATCCAATGTAGCCCGTTGTTTTGAAGGCCCTTGTCCCGATGATACAGCCGATTTTGAACAGATTCCGCGTCACAGATTGTACTCTCACTGTTTCCAACGCGTTGCCAGCTTCTGCGTCCAGCGTCATTGCAAGAGCCGGCGGCGGAGATATTTTACGATGGGAAATGGCGAAGATTTGCACCCCGTTTGTGCTTTGGCGAGGGACTTGGGACTCGCTAGTGAGTGCGTGAGAGCAAGGGGTCATTTTGGGAAGAAGCTTGGTGTGCGTATATGTCAGATTAGCAAACATAATAAAGCAGGTATTGGTCGCACAATGACTTTATAAGAATTGGTCAAATTTTTTTCCTGAATCGCAAAGCAGGCTAGTGACGGGGCAATGACGTTGCGTTGCGCGATCACACACAAAACACGTAGTAAAGAGAATGTTTCAGACCTGCGGCAACGTGGTTGATCTGCAAGATTATTTTCAGATGAAAATGTTTTGTGAGAATCACAAATAGCACAGTAGTTAAGAGTGACTGAACGTGAAAATCAGGATTGATTTTGATGAGAATTCTTATATGATCATTGTGCGACCAATAGCAAACGGTTGAAATGCTTTTCGAAACATGTCCGCATGAGCATGCGATTCAGCATAACCATGAAATTTAATCAGCATGCTGCCTGTGGCCTACATACGTGTTTGCTTTTCGGTTCGTTTGGGATCGTTCCATTATGGAAAAGTACTCTCCGTTTAAACGAGTATTTTGTCAACAAAACAGCGCCATTTCTCGTCTATGTATGTATCCGCTAACATTTGCGCAAATTTCCAACGTCTGTATTTGCTGTTTTTGCAGAAATTATATTTTCCCACAAACCTGGACACTGTCTCTGGTAATGGAAATCGAATCGACAAATCGTGACTTTTGGAGACGGAGCGTGTGGTTCAGGTCGACGACCGTTGGGTGCTGGATGGTTTTTGTCGGAATTGGTTTCAAGAATCAAATTTCCTCAAACTACAGTAGTATTGCTTCACTTTTATCCGAATGATATGGACCAACCTATGAGACATTCACGCTATTTTTGCAACGAAATATCACATTGATACTCAATGAAGCAGAATCAATTTATGCGATTTCAGTTTGTACACCTTGTCCT
>JASAMV010002489.1:0-28069 GCA_030248065.1 Rhynchonema sp. JSB1_4 | reverse complement strand
ACATATATACCGCACATAATTTTGGTGTTAGGCATTACCCAACTGCAATATCTTTATAATGAGGTCATCACCAACCCTCGTGATTGTGAAAAGAGGAGAGCGTCGTCATTCAGCGTACACGCAAATCAAAGTAGTCCGCACCTGTGTTTCCACTATGCTGAATAACCCGCGGAACTAAACCAAACTTTTCCTATCGAACTTTTACCCAGTTTTATCATGTTGCATATCCTTGTTTTACATTATAGGGCATATTTCTGTCTTATAGGGGAATGATGCATATGTCGCTTGGCACTGCTAGCTCCAATGTAATACATCGCAACGGTGATGTTTCATAATCAGTTTTTCAGACGAGGAATTGGTGCTGAAGAATATGAAGATCACGGATGACAAGGGCAATCCGATGTACCCGTTCAATCCGTCGAAACCGATTGTGGTCAATGAACAGTCTGAGAACAGCGGGGGCGAACATACATCACTAACGGTTGGTTTATATAAAGGTGAAACATACCAGACTGATTTATGATTGACGCTGCCTTTATAATGGTGTTTGCACTGATTCAAATACTTGACAGACCACGAACTTTTTTGCAAGTCCTCACAATTCATGCAATGGTCATGCACCCCGACTTTCAGGTAGATGTTGACCTGTGGCACTACGGCAGCAAAACGGGCGCATGTGCCTGGGACACCGTACCCACCCTTGGGCTACTGTAAGCTGCCTCAAAACTTTTTTCCATATTTATGCTATTAGTAATCTTAGAAAAATTTTCGCGCTGGTCGAAGTCAGTCGCATCAGTTTGGTCCCAAAACATCCATGATTTTGGTTTGCACGCGTTTTTTCCTTTTTCGTTCTCATTACAACGTCGTGTGCTTCCACAAAGGAAACCAATGTTTGCTAACATGGCTTTCATGGTCGTACACGTATCAGATCTCGTACGACGCAACGTGGATCCGAGCCGATCCATGTATGTAACACCAAGTTCAGTCCTAGGCCACAATAATGTACAAGTCTGTTTCTTCAGTCACAACTTGGACGGATGCGCTATCGCCAAAAACTGCCCAATTGAACACGGAGAGGTGGATATGAACCAACAGATTGATCTGACCCCGTTCCAAGCAATCATTCACACGCTCGGAAACAACGTCAGTGGAAATGATGGAGAGGAAATTACTTTTGAACAAACAATTTTAAATTTTAAAAATTTGTTTTTTGTCTACAGCAAGTCTACCAACTGCGAATTATTACGAAGGACGGTGTAACAAAGAAACAAATTGGCTGCGTGTACGCACAGGGACTGCTCAAATTTTAGACAAAATGATCACCATTGATCCCTTAAGCTTAGGATTCAAAGTGTAGAACTCTGATCCAGCCACGCGTAGGTACCAATCTTTGAAAGTGAATGCCGGTACACGGGTGCTACTTACAGAATACGACATTGATATAGGCTTATTTCCTTATCGTGACAAGAACAGTTTTGGATAAAATTCAGAACACAAGCCAGAACATCACAGCCAGCCGGCTGTCACAGTCGCACACGCAGATGCGATCCTGATCCGCCACACCAAACGTATGCTCCCGGAAGGACTCGAACCTCCGATCTGACAGCCACCAGGCCCGGACAGATATAGTTGCCCTACAAACTGAGCTACGGGAATCTGGCTGCGGCTCAGAACACTCATAAACCCAACGCACGCACGCTCAAGACACAGTGCATCGCAGCGCACACACATAATACCGATCCGTTCGGCTGCAATTAGATAAATGCGGAATTGGTGAGCATATCAATGCGGAATGGTAAATTTCTGCATTCCGCATTCCGCGTTTATCTGCTCACCTTTGCGAAATGGCGAAATTGGTGACGATGACAATTTCCAGCGTGCTGACCTCAAATGTTGCGTGTTAACGCAAACAGCAACTGAGCTGTTTGACCAAAAGCATAAATTTACTTGCAGAAACTCAAAATTCCGTAAAGGTGAGCAGATAAACGCGGAATGCGGAATCCAGAAATTTGCCATTCCGCATTTATCTAATCGCAGCCTTCGTTATACGCCTCGACGCGTACGGGTGTGTGTCTATTCGCCAGACCACACAGGCTGTCGTCAACTCACTGCACTGCTTTGCGCGTGCACTGGTGTCACAAAATTGAGGAGCAGCAACCGGAAACCGCCAGTCAGACAAATGAGAAAACTGCAATCGGGACCAACAACTGAGGCACATCACGATGGCGTTGTGCATGAGCATCAGCGCGAGTTGATCACCTAATCACACGTTTTTGATGTGAAATGATACCAGACTATTGATCCCAGTTATGTAATGACGCAGATTTTGACTATTGATGAATGACATGTTACTGTGATTATCAGCAATCAAGGTTAAGCAGAGAACTCACGCAGATATCGCAATTTTCACGGATGATTCTAATCTGTCCAAGGTTACACTAGTAGTGAAAAAATTCCTCGCAGGCGCACTAGAATCTAAAACCAGCGTCTAGAAGTCGAACAATTCAGCGTGAAAGTCGATGAGCACGCCCTGGGCATCCGCATTAAGTCTGGCCGTTGTGTGTCGAATGTGTTGAACCAACGGCTTGGGTCCACACACAAGCACAGCGAGCCGTTTGCGTCCAAAATCGATCGCCTCGCTCTTCAGATGTTTCAAAATCGATTCGTAATCGGGCCGACCGAAACGCACGTGTTCGCGCATTGAATCAGGTATCGGTGATGTTTCGGAGAATATTTGTTTGTCGTCAGGTTTTGATTTGGTCAGATGCACGTCCAAGCGGACGATGTTGCGCGCGTTCTGAGGATAAATCTGGAACTTCATAATACAGGTTCGCGTGTGTTGCACAGACAGTGCGTGTGTGGAGCAAATATTTTTCGTGCCGAGTCAAAGTCAAACCCACACCGGCCCACATGTGACCCCGGCCCGGAGGCCAGCGAATAAGTGAATAATACCACCACACGAACCGATGCCAGATTGCTGGCTGCATGCAGCTGCTGCTGGATCGGTGTTGGCAGTTCCACGTAGCTTGTGGACTGTTGTTGTTGTTGTTGTTGTTGTTGTTGTTGTTGTTGTTGCTGCTGTTGTTGTTGTTGTTGTTGTTTTTGTTTTTCTTTTTGTTGTTGTTGTTGTTGTTGTTGTTGTTGTTGTTGTTGTTGTTGTTGTTGTTGTTGTTGTTGTTGTTGTTGTTGTTGTTGTTGGCCTTCTTCTTTTTCTTCTTCCATTGACGTCAATTGGATTGTAGCAGCAATCGACGTAAAACACTGAAACAGAGTTATCACGCCAACCAAGTATCTAAAATATTGAGCGTGCTTCCATGTTTTTCAATCGATAGGTATGTAATGCTGTTGAGAGGGCTATGAGAGTACCGTTTGTCTTCTGCACAAGAAGGGTGATACGCAGACATGTTGAACTACGTAGTTTCAGCATCTAACCTGGTATATACTGCAAGTTCCAGAACGGAAAATGTGATTTTGGAACCCACATTCTCTGCTCACATGGGTACAAACCTGTTGTTGCAGCATTCGGTGTTGTTGCTGTTGACTGTGTTGCTTGTTCGTGAGCACAATCGGTTCCGGTTGCGGTTCCTTATCGAGTTCATTCAAGTACCCGGCCCATTGTCGGTCGCGTTCGAACACCGCCGGAACCATCGATACGTCGGACGTCGACCAGATGAAATGCACCTGAACAATAATCATTGAGCTACTGAAAGAATCAGGTGATCGAAAAAATTAATTTTCGTTCCATCCGACGCATTTTCACCGACGATGATCTGGTCAGTTATGTGAACCAAGCAACAAGAACCACGCATGTGCACGTGTCAAACCGGCATGCGTGCAAACCGCTCCTGCCTTAACTCTAAGTTGTGCAGAGACAAAATCGGAATCCGTCATTTTCGATCATTATGCCGGGTCACAGTCCTGACCAGGCCTGTCCTGGGCTGGTCCACGTCGAGGTTGCGGAAAATGCCGCATGAAAGTTGATTCCGCCGGCAAAATCTCGGAATGAAAGCAAGATAAATTAGATATTTGACGATCAACTTCAGTATCATGACCACAAACTTGGTCCAATTCTCTCTTTGCACATCGATATTCGTGCAACAGTTGATTGCCAATGGATTGCATCGGGGTGATGCCGATGCCGGCACCGATCAGGCAGACCACGTGGAAACGGTCACCTGCACATCAATTGTTTGTAGTACAGTCTTGCGTCTACGCAGTGAAATGATCGGGACCCGCATTTTCGTCCAATACAGAATGGTAGTTAGAGGTTAGACTAAGGATGGAGGTTCGTTATAGAGGAGATCTTATGTTTGAGTGATATTAAACTCGGTGACGCACCGATCCTGACTGGGTCACTTGATTTTTTTGAATTCAGCGTGAAAATTATTTCTCGGTCCAAGAGCGAATAACGTTTTGACAGGATTTATCTTGTTGCCGATGGGCGTTTGCCATTCACCCAGCACTAAGAGACAAAAGCATGAATAAAGTCAACTACCGAATATATCGATTTCCGGCGACCCATAGGGGCCTTCGATGTACACAGGCCAGTTGTGTAGCGATTCACGATAGGGCAGCATTGTGTTGACCAAAGTTCGTTTCTTGACCAAATCAGTCACAAGTCCACCCCAATCAAGTGCCGTCCTTGATTTCACCCCTGATCCCATCACGTTATCGGACTGATCGACTGATTTCGTGGATTTGATGTGTCGCCTTGCCACATCATGCACGCGTGTTGTCCAATCCCCCAGCGCTCGGATGTGCACTGTCAGCTGGAAATAAACGTGATGTTTCAAGCAGTGGCACTTGGTGATCTGAGCCGCTCAGCTCTGTTTTGTTCAGAAGTTTTCAGAGAATTGATGGCACGAACACCAGATTGTCCATAATAACAAATACCGTCATCAAGAAAACTCGAACAATCCTCCGTGCGCACAAATTCGAACCTGAGCCGTTAACAAGAACCGGTCAGGTATTGATACCAAAGTTTTACTTGGCTGAGCGAACTATGTAATGTCTGTTTTTCAATGTGTCATCAACGACCTGGATATGCGTGTACGTGCACTGGTTGCACATTGTGTGTGCTTATGTATGTATGCACTGCGCTTGTATAGTCCGTCCACCAGCTCATGTCACTTTGTGATGCAGCTGGCCGACTTGTTCCCTTCCTCCACGTTCTAATGAAAGAGAAATTGAGTTTCCGAAAAAAATTATTTTTGCTACTAAATTGCTGTTTTTATGAAATCGACGTGTTTTATCGATTTTATTTTAATTTAATTTTAAATTTGATCGAATTCAATCATTTTCGACCCGTTTTATTATTTTTTAGTTTTTTTTGCAAAATCGGTCGCACTCAATTTCTCTTTCATTAGAACGTGGAGGAATGGAACAAACCCAGCCAGCAGCAACACAAAGTGCCATGAGCTGGTGGACGGACTATACACTGCCTGTGCGTGAGTGGAACACTGAGTGCAGCTAAAATCCAACAATACTCGATTGTTCTTCAATACGGGAACAGCTCATGCACTGGTCGGGCACGGATTTGTGCATACGGGGGAAGTGCATGCAACTCGCTCGACCAAGACCGAACCGATCATACAAGGTTAGACGTTGGCCAACGTGTGATGTACCGATTATTCTTATAATCGAAAGAACGCCTACAGACCAATCCCATGAAACATCAGCTAACCAGTCCAGTGTGTGGCGATGACGACAACGAGAAGGGATGCCATTCGTATGTGGACAGTTTGGGCAACATCACAAACACGTACTGACCGCCTTCATACTCGAACTTGTTCGGTTTCGGGATGGTCAATCGCGTGATGTTTGTGGGCAACACTGCCACCCTGGCTTCATTTGGATGTGCCAACAGGGCCATGTACACGTAACGCACCAGGTAGTCGATCAGAAGGAGGCCGAATCCTGCGAGCAGACGATATTTGCAGCGCAAGTTGTTGTGGAATTCCAAATGAGTTTCTGGAAGCTGTTCAAGAGATTCAGGCTAATTGTTTAGCAGTCAACTCAAATCGTCCACTCAGGTCGTCAGGCCAATAGCTGAAGAATTACATACTGTATGTGGCCACTTCTCAGGGCTGCCGCGCACGCGCTCGGCAAGCGGTGTGCTTATTGCAGTGAACCACCCACACAAGTTGAAATTTCACAAAAAGTGTCAAAATTCCAGGTAACGAACGGGTGTATTTTAATTTTTCTCCGTTATGCGGTTGGTTATGCTCAAGTTTTTTTTGCAAAATATAGATCCATTTTATCCAGCCAATCGCCGCCTTCATCCTATTTTGTGATTATCGATCAAACTCGCGGCGCGCATTGCTTTTAGGCTGCTGTGTGTGAGAGCCAAATATCGGTTGGTTGCTTCATCCGCACAATGCTTTGCACCGCGCGCGCCGCGCCGACTTGAGTCCAACCCTGATCGAATGTAGAGCAGAACCGGGGCCTACAAGCCTACAGTCCCCTCGGACATACTGTAGATTATTTTTGATGGCCCCGGCCTACGTGGGCGCGCCCGTACTCCCAGTCCCAACCAACCAATCAGCGTGACGTAGCACAAATGTAGCACCGCTGACACGACAACGCCGATTGTGAGCAGCAGATGACAGAGCCAGAAGAAATTCCAGAGTTTCCGTCGAAAGATCGGATTCGAGAACAAAAAGAACAATGTGCAGATCAAGACGAGTGCCAGGCCTGAAGGGTTCTAATATGATGTTTCATTTGAGATTCCGCTAAATCATTCTTTCGTCTTCATGTTGACAGCATGTGTAGACAGCAGCTCATTGGCACATTAACCATTTTCATCATACCTAATGCCAGAGCATCAGGGAACATAATATTGAGACGAAAGGCAGTCAGTCACAATGCTGAAGGTGTCAATGAGAGTATCCCAATCCTCACCCGAATACATCATGCCCTGTCTGTGTGCATTGTCGATGATGCCAGTGAATCCCCACATCTTCATAGCCAGTGCACCGTGTGTCCAGCCGAGTGCATTCGCGGTAAACGCGAACACTTTGTGCCAAAACAGACGTCGATCGAAAGGCAGTCCGATCAACAGATTCAATAGTGAATTGTGTGTGGCCAGAGCGAATGCGATCCCAATGGACCATTCGGCCAGACGACCTGATAAAAAATGTGTCACATACAAATTTCAGGCAGGATTTCAGATTGATATGGGTAAGATTGAACACTAGTTGCGGCAAGAACAAATCTGCGTGCTGGAATGCAAAGCCTGTGACACGCAACGCCAACTTAGATGTCTCATGCTGCCAATCAGGATCGATGCTGCGCAATTGCTTGTAAATCACATGGACCTTTCTATATTCCGCGACTTTTCAGGCCCAGAAGGTCAGGCCTGACCTTGACCGGCCCCGTTTTTCAGGCCCGACCGGAGGATCAGCAAGTTTGACTAATTTATAGGCTTGGTAAGCCCAATCGTCGGAGTCCAGCCGGGCCTGAATCTGTGTTCCGGGAGACCGTCGCACAATCATTTTTCCAGAATTGTGAATGCAAACAGTGTCAAAGGGGAAGTTTACAGTTGCAGGAGATCCCGAAAAATGGCCAATGCCGTAGTGGTAAACTGCAATGTGAGTCCAGGTCAGGTTATAGCCCACCCACCACCAAACACTAACGTGGTGGTTGCGGCCTGTCAACCACAACCGCGTAGACACACACGCCAATCGTTACCCCCATGACGATTGAAAAGGTGGCCATTTCAGCGATGCTGTATCGCCCATCGAATCGTGGCCAACAGGGCATAGGCAGACGACGGCCGAGCACCGAACGACGGATGACTGTATCGCGACGACGACGATACCACTCGAGGCCATACGCCAACTGTGCGGAATTGGGGGACTGTTTGTGATATTACAGTGGATTTATCTGCGTCGGGTGTCAGTACGCAGGTGTCTGGTGTCGGTCGGATGTGTGTAGATGTCGGGTGTCGGAACTTTGTGACCCGACAGCCGAAACCCGACACTTACATATATGTACATACATACGATGTGTGCAGGCCAAGATATCAATTTTGCTGACAGAACAATTTTGAAGGAAACTTTTCATTTTAGGGGAAATTTCTTTGAACGAAAATGACATTAACCTGCCACAAAAAGCTAATAAATGTTGGTTCTTAGTGTACGTGAGGCTCGAAATTACCACAATCAAACACCAAACAACCCTGTTTTTCGATCGCTGGGGCGGCATGTATCGGTCTGCTGATGTTTCACCTTGATCCCTTGCATTAGCATCATCGGTTTTGCTCACTTGATTATGCACGGCCATGCCAGCTGCAATTTTGTCCACCATCAAACTTGCTGATCAGTGCTCTGTCTTGGACAATTGATTTTTTTCTGTGCGTTAATTGTAACAAAAAACTTTTCGGCCGACCGGCCGGTTTCTTAATTTTCCACGCCGACACTAACCGTTAATTTTGAGCGGAAGTTTGTTTTAAACTTTAGAAAAGTTCATACCGCTCGGAAAATCTCAAAATGTGCCAAACCCAAAAAGCCTCGTGGTTTCTACATAGCTCCATTACGGGGCAGCAATGGATCTCTGTCATGCCGAGTCAGGCAAATAGTCGCTTCATTTCATAAGTACAGCTGCAATAAACCCACCACCGGCATCGGTTTCAACCTTGGTTTCGGTCGTCGGTTCCAACTGCACCGGAATTTCAGGCTTCGGTCCAATTTTGTTCGTTGACATTTTCACTGAATATTTGATGTCTCCGGAACCTGCCCAACGTCAAACAAATGTCGAATATTTTTAAAACGTTCGTATGCTTTAAACTGAACACATAACATCAACATGTGAAGTGATTTTGATTCGCATTTCCAAATTTCACCAGTGGCATTTTGATTACATTAATGGCGTGGTCTCCGATACAGAGCGTGTGTGCTTTCTCGGTTTGGGTAAAAAAACGTTGTTTTTAATTCGTTTTTTTAAAACCGTTTTCCAAATAAAAAATTTTTTCAAGAACGCCCCAGATGCCCAAAATGCTCCAAAGAAGTTTGATAAGGTACGTTTTACGAAAAAATAACGGCTAATTCTGTGTGTCATAAAAGCCAAAATAACCGGTCTTTTCTAGGGGGTTGCAAACATTCCGATTTGGCCCACAACATCTGACCAAATTTGGCAGGGGGTTGGTCAATTTTTTTGACAAATGTTGAACAAAAAATTTTCCTTGAAAATTAGGGGGCTTTTTTAAAAAAAATCAGGGAAAATCAAGGAAATTCAGGATTTAAAAAAGCGAAAAACGACCCTGACGTTTTTTAAAACATCGTTTTTAAAACAAAAGCCGTTTTTGGACCAACCCTGGTGGTGATATGGCCTTGGTATATTTACTATTTTAGTTTCATGAAGAAAACCGTAATGTAATGGGTCTAACGCAACTGGTTTGTCTAAATGTGATGTGTTTTGGAACTATGAGCAAAATGTGATATGACATGACTTGATTTTCAGTTTTCACTGAAGACTTCATTCTACAGGTTTCCTTTGAACGCAGCTCGTTTGCAAAGTTATAGAGTTACAGTACGTATGTACATTTTGCGCATTTGTGGGTTATCATTATGTTACGGAACATAAACTAAAATGTTCAGCTATGCCAATTATACATGCACAAAGTGCCTTCATAATCAGTCGTATAACAGGTCCTCCCAACCCTCGAAGGCTGATTTTGCATGGCATGGCTGGGATTATGCCCTGGGGGAAGGCTGCTGATTACGGCTTCGCTTAATTTATAGTCATTCTTCCTTCTCCCCAGATTGGTACTTTGTGTCCGTACCGGGCGCATAGCCATCCCTGCCCATCGTTTCGTGTCGAACCCCTACCAGGCGCCATGGGGTTGATGGTACTAATTTGGTAGTTGTCAGTTGTTGTTGTGTTTTTGACTATCGACAAGTGCGTCTGTATCGAGCTTGAATCGCTCTGCCCGTTACAGTTTCGGCAATTTCGGGGTTGTCGGGTGAGTACGTATATGTACGCACATGAGACGATGACCTGCGGCACACGTTCAGTTTACCAACCCCCAACCCAGCTCAATGCATGCGCACAAGTCGCCTCTGGTGTATAGACAATCCATCGCCTCATGGCACTTTTTATACACACAGCGCATGCAGCAGCACACGCCATTTTCTAAACAAAATGTATGCTTTGAACGAGTGTCATAGTTTGATGACCGCTTTATAATTTACTCGGTTTTAACTAGCTGCTTGACATGACACTTTTCTGCACTGTTGAAAAATTTGGGGATGTTTCAACGGATAACTGCAGAGAATAGATGCATTCATTGACGGCAATTATGTAGCGTGCAGCCTGTGCGTGTTGAGTGCCATGAGCTGGCGGATTGCCTATACGATGGTCATGTACTGGGCATGACCACTTTTTTGCCACGTTTGGGTGTGTCGCAGCGTGCATTGACCATCAATGAATGCGTGCACTTGCGCTTGATGTCTTGCTGTTTTATCTGTATTCGCATCCGGTCCGGTCACCCGACGTGAAAGATCCCCAAGCAAGTCTGTGATGATCAAAAAACGCGTGTGTGCCAGAACAACGGCCTGGGCCTGGGCCCAACAGCACAAGCACGCACACACACAGTAATAGTGCACACACTTCACACACGACGACACGAGGTCAGCGAAGCACATGTGCAGCAGGGGGACCGACGCCAGACCGAGACATGGTAATGGGCGGCATCGGTGACAGAATTGAGGCACACACATGGCAATGCTGTGACGGTTCTAATTCCGGTTCTGGGAACTGGGTTTCGATTTGGATGGTGTGCACTTCACGAGGCTTGTCGACATTGGGCGTTGCATAGTGTGGTTATTGCCTGCAATTCGATGGACCCAGAACATGCACAAAAACCCGGTGGTGCATATTTACAATCTGTGTGTGTGTTCTGTATTTGAGTGTTGACCGATGCCGACGCCAATCCAGTGCAGTACCGTTCACTAGTGTGGTCGGCTAATCACTGGTGCTGCTGTGCACTCACGCATGGTGGTCCGGGGTACGGTATCTGTGGGCATATGGAACTGCAATTGGAAAGGTACGCAGTTTGAGTTTGGATAAAGTTTCTTTGTGAACAGTGCGACTTTTTGTTCAGTCGAAATCAAATCCGAGGAACTTACTGTAATTACAATCGACGAAAATATCCTTCTGTGGATACTATCATGAAACATCAGCCAGGCAATGGCAAAGCACATCTCCACATTTCCCGTCCCATGTCGATGTGTTGTATGAGTCAAGTGTGTGTGTGTGTGTGCACCCTCCCTGCACACACACGCACACCACAAGCAACGCTACGGCACAGACACGAGAGCGAGCGAGCACCCAAAAATAGAGTGCTTGGGGTTGGCGTCGGTTTTGTCGGTCGCCCAATGCAGGACAGGGGTCGCTGGTCAGCTGCACTGCTGCACACTGAAAAACACAAGCGTCGACCTGCCTGCACACAGAGCGTGCCGCGCGTCCCCTGATGTGCACGATGCAGTTATGTAGTTATTCGGTTCATTCAAGGACCTTGATTGTCATCTGATGCTCACGGAACCTGGAACTCTTGGGATACTTACTGGTGCACAAATCACATCAAAAAGCGATAACAACCCCCAGCCAGTGGAACGTGTAGTGTACCGCGAGCGTTGTGTGTGCGTGTGTGTACTCTGTCTCTGTCTCTGTGCGTGTGTGTGTGTGTACTCACGCTCTCGCGTACGCTACACACACGTTGGCTAAAGGGTGGAATACGCGCCTTCATTCATCCGTTTTTGGTTGTGCTGCGTGTTTTCGCCGGGCCGTTAGGTGCACACGTGCAGCGTCCCCCCTTTCTTTCTGCCCCCAACCCTTTCCGTTCAGTGGTATTGACCAAGCTTGGGTATGCATTTTAGGCTTGCTGCATGAGCGTTCTCGTTTGTTTTTCGTTCTCTGCTCTTGCTTTCGCAAGCTTCTCTTGGTTTTCTGTTTTGGGCACGACAAAGTTTCGCAGTTTGTTTCAGCTTAAAGCAATGACAGTGACAATAATAGTGCTAGCACTTGGTACTTCACTTCAGGTTTTCCCAAAATCATCTGTGGACATATCTTGTCTATTTCAACCCTGAATAGAAGTTTCCTTTTGTTGGGAGAGATTTCCTTTGTAGTCCATGTGTCTCGTGTTTGCCATAGTCCAACGCCACCACAGAATTTTCGATCGTCTCATTGCCACACTCATGGCGCGTCAAAAAAGATTTGTGGCGCGCCAACTTTAGAGCGACGCGCCTGGGCGCCAGTTACTACAAATTTGAACAGCAAAATTGGCGCCCACGTTATGGTCTAGTCACAGGGACGCACTCGGTGATAAAGACTGATGATAGATATCTGCTCTTGTTGGTGCGCACCGCCCAATGTTATTTTATGACCCTGCAGCGTCAACACATAAAACATGTTGAAATGAAGTTTTAATTTCCGCACTGTAGTTTTTCTCTTGGATACTGCCGCTGCCTGCTGTTGGCTGGTTGTATTCGGTCACTAATCTTCTTGTGGTGTCGTTGTGATAGCATTGTCTCGAGCCATGTCACGAGATTTCGTTTTAGTTTCGACTTTGACTTCAATACAAGTGACGAATCCCCCCGAATCTTCAACTCAAGATGTACTGTACAATGTGTGGCGTAGTATTGCAGAGGCGTACCTAGGGGGGATTGACCCTAGGGGTGCCTGGAAACGGAAGAGGTGCCGGGCCAGTGTAAGAGGATTGGCTAAGAAATGGTTTGTCGAAAAAAGCAAGAACCAAATCGCAGGATATTCACCCCGGAATGCTTCAAAAACGCTCAAAAATTCGCGCTTCGCGCGTCAGGTACTGCAAATGTGGCTAATATCATGGACGTCACCGATATAAAATGCTTAATTTTCTCACAGCTATGGCAGTGGGTGGGAGTACCGAGGGGCGCCGGGGCGCCGGATATTTATGGGCTGCTAAGAAGGTAGAGCTTTGTACAAACAATTCGGTAACGGAAATCGCAAGATTTTCGCCTTGAGACACCAAAAATAAAGAATGGCGAAAAACGGTGCGAAACTTTTCTAAAGAAGTTGTTCAGAACCGGGCGCCTCGCAGATTTACACTCTACACTCCTAAGCTTACTTCGGTGGTCGAGATGGCACAAATACATATGTAAGGTTTAAATCGGGAAACAAGCCGTGTTTTTTACCCACGGCATCCCCCTAATTTCAGACCTGAGTACGCCCCTGCTTCATTGCCCCACTTGAGGTGCCTAATGCTTGCCTTCAAAGTAGTTACGACACAACACGTACAAACTTATGATACATGTTTCACTATTATGGTGCTGATTCTATACATTTCTGCTGGATCTATCCAAATGTGGTTGTACTTGCGCTTTCACGCATCTTTGACAAACAGATGGTGCTGCTCACCTGCGCATTCAAATGCTTGACGCGCGAGGAGCGCGAAAAATTTTTGAAATGCGCTTTCGTGTGTCGCTCACCCTGCTGGTGACATACCTACATACACAGGTATACATGGCTGCTATGACAAACTACTGTGCTACCGCTTTCGTGCCCACTGTGTCCTGCTCTGAGCGCTAAGGATTTTTCGGCCATAATGTTTTGGATGAACTCCGATTTGTGCCTTGGTGAATTGCGTTCGAAGTTCAGAGCGCGAGATGTTGTTCTTTGTGATCGTGACACCCGATTGCGGAAACCTCAAATCAGCGGGCTCTGTGTTCAGGGCCACTGCAAACGCAACATGCGGGCACGTCGGCGGATCAATCTGTTTTTTTGTCGCGTGCGCGCGTCGGTGTCGCAAAATAGACAATGACCGAACCGAGCTGACGCTTTCATGTCGCGCTCGCTCGCGCTCAGCGCGCAAAATTTCAAAATTTATATGAAATACGCGTAATCTAAATTGAGCGGCAGGCTATTTTTCGTCACATGCACGTCCTGCAAGATGCGCTAGGTGGTTTGTCACGCGTTGCTAATATCGATTGTGTATGTGTATAAATCTGTTTGGTTGGAACATTGTACACAGATCTACCATGGATGTACATGTGCAGCATCACAGCGTTCCTAGAACCTAACACATATCTCGCATCAAAATCAATTGCGAGTATACCCAGGTGGCTTGCGCAAAACCCGATCAACAACAACAACAACACGTAAGAACAACAATAAAAAACGACATCGGCGGGCGCACCACCAAGTCGCGTGTTTCCGTGCCACATGATACAATTTAGAAAGGCGATTAGGTGACGCCTGCGTGCATTGCTGCTCTGTTCAAAAGTGACGCCAGCGCTCTTTCACCAAATAGTTCTGGGTTCATGTTCCATTGGCTCTATGTTAGAAGTGAAATGGAACATGGTTGTTTTTTGTGTAAAATTTGTATAATTTATCCGATTGAATAATAAGAGCGCGCTGCTGCACCTTTGTATTCGCATGTAGTATATAATATACTTTCATCTAGCGCGCAATGTGGAAAAGCATAATATAATTTTCAGCGAGCTAGGGTAAGCTGTCGGACTAATTTATTACACCATTTAATATTTTCACGGTTACAACGTATTGTGGACTTGTTTCGATTCATACCTGTGTCGCGCGACAGATCAAAGCTGGAATTTTGTTTTACGACACGTTTGTGAACTGAAACAATGGGGTAGAAATTCTTTGCTTCTATGTTTATTAAATCTTTCTTCACTTTTCAACGCATTTAATTTAGGACTTTGCTTGCTGAAATATTTTGAGATTTCATTCCAGACATCTGCGAAAGCAACTTTTAACTACACTGAGAGAGAAACATCACAGAATGACCAAGAGTTCGGCAGAGGTCGAAACGGTCTCAACGGCAACCCCGCCTCCGGCCAAAAATCTGGCGAACATGGAGAAAATTGACAATGAAGCGTTGATCAAAGCAGTCCAGGTCAGCGATTGAACAAGAACTGAGTTTAAATTCACTCTTTTACTTTTCGATAGTATACCCCACAAAAAAGTTTCAGGTGGCGCCATATTTGTACGATACGAGTCACCCTGATTACAAGGACACGACTGTAAAAGCGGCCGCTTGGGAAACAATAGCCAGACCGTTTAATGTTGCTGGTCTGTTAAAGCGGATTTTCATATTCTTGTGTCAACTCACTGTAACTTGTACCTGTTTGTGAATAAAAATGGAAATATTTCCGCACAACTATATCCACATCTGCAGCAATTGAGTGCCAAACGCGTTGGAAGAATCTGCGCGATCGATACACGCGCGAACGACAGCGAATGGCGCGGGGCATGATCAGTTATTCGAAATGGAGACTCTTTCCACAACTCGATTTTCTCTATCCGTTTCTTCATCAAAGATCCAGATCCGATTATTCGTTGGTTTTCATCGATTTATTTAATTTTTGTTTCTGTCATTTGGGATTTTTGTGAACTGTATCATTTAAGTTGTCTGGAGGACACGTTGTTATCACGCCCATCCCTTCGAAGACATATCTCACGATGTGCAACCCCAGCAACCTTGAAACATATTTTCTTTTAACCGCAGACACAAATTACGCCTTATGCAGCTGAAGTCGATCAGAGCATGTCGTTTTTCTCAATATGAACTCTTGATATCATCCCCATTGGCCAAAAGAATTTGTTTTTAAGAATTTTTTATCAGAAGTTTTTAAGCTCAGATAAACGAAAGCTCGCAAAATTGACTCACGCATGCTGTATTTGCAGTGCCGGTCCCCTGAACCTATCGAACGGCGGTGGTGCCCCCTCGATGGTGACTACGGCAAGTGGCAGTACGGGCACGGCCGGGTCACCGGGCTCAATGGATGATACCGATTTAGATCAGCCAATCAGCGATGACGACGAGGACGTCACGCACAAGGTATACGGTATAGTTCGTGGGGTTTTGATAAGTTTTGACTTATCGAAACATTTTTTTCACTTTAAAAAATAACTATTCACCTGCAGGTCAAACAGGAGTTGAGTGCCACGGCAGCCAATCAGAACAAACCACCATCCACCCAAATCACTCATCCTTCCGTCGTTGTTCCCACGCCGCAAGTGACGCAACAGCGCGGTTGGTTTTTCGTTTCTCTCATCTAGCAGAAGAGTCGTTTCATTCCCTGTCAATCTTGTTATCATGCCCATTGCCGTCGGTCACGTGTCACACATGAATAAGTTTGGTTGGTGAAACAGACACAACAACGGTTGGCTAACAGCATTTTTTCAAAATTAATGACAACCTGAAGGATGTTCTTTGGGCAAACCAAGTCTCAGTCGAGCCATTGTCAGCATAAAACCGTTCGTGGTTGTTTTTGGGGTCACGTGGCCATCTGTTGCATTCGCACTGACGATGCATCGCCCGACTGCGAGAGCGGTCGAAACGGGCAACCAAAAACCTGCGCTGCACAACTCAGTTTCTCAGGCTCAAACCAAAAACAGCGACGCGGCTGTTTTGTCAACAGATGTTCTGTCCATACGGCTTCCCTATTCTATGTAACGCAACTGTTGCCTCGATTTTCAGTAACCCCGGCCACGCCATCTACCGTACCCGCCGTGGTGCAACCAACGGCAGTGAAGCGTGCGCGGATGCAACAGACTCCGAGTGTCATGCCCACAAGCGCACAGTCGGCCAATAAACAGACCATACTGAATGGACAGACACAACAAATGCTCGCATCGGAACTCGATCTACAAACACTCATGGCGTTGGCCGGCTTGCCTCCATCGTACGCGTCCGCTTTCAGGTGTGAAGAGTGGTTGGAATTTATGCGGGTGATCTCGGAGTCCGTCACACTTTTCAGGGACATTAGTGAAAGAATGACTCAGTGATTCCTAAACAAAACAAGAATAGCCAAATAACAACACTTTAAAATGCCTATAATTCCAGCAACATCTCTGCTTTAACCAACGTGCTCAACGGAAGTGGTGCAGGTCTCAACTCGCTGCTCAATCCTCCGCCGCAACCGCAGGTTTCACTGCCATCCACCGGTACAGTACATCATCTGAGTGGCGGTGGCACCGCACAGAATATTGCAGCGCCGAAAATACTCCATTCGCAGACACCCAGCACCTCGAAAAGTGTGGTTGATGCAATCTTACAGAACGGATTTGGAAAACAGGTTGGTTGGTGGGGGTTTTTGGGAGCACATCATTGTTCAAACATTGTGAGTGTCCAACTCTGATTGTTTTTCTGATCACTGATGAAGACTCGATGAACTGAGGTATACCTCGGTCCAAGTGTGTCCACTTGCTCGACTATTCACAGTGACATGGACTAGTTAATTGTCATGCCCGGCAAATTAAGAAAACCTGACAACTCAATTCACATTGTAGACGTCCACCCTGAACGCATCGCCAAGCCTGTCATCAATCTTCCCTGCCAAGACGACAAGCGCTGCCAACTCGCTGTCTGCATCGAGTGCCACATCATCGTCACCCATGTGCCCGTCCAAGACAGGGACTCCCGGTTCTCGGTTTGGCCAACACCCGACTTTGACCAGCACCAAGCCGACATTCGAACAATTGATGCAACAGACAGAGAATGATGAAGATGTGCACTTTGCGTTGAGTATCGGGTACCAGATTCGAAAACTCAACGCCCAACAACGAGCGCTCGCCAAATTGAGAATTCAGCAGGTTGGAGATAACGGCAGCTTGGTGCTTTTTGAATTATTCTTGTGGTCACATTCAATTAAATCTGAAGTTTAAATCTAAAGTCTGAAATCCAAAGTCTGAAATCTAAATGTCCAAAAAAGTCTGACATGGTCGGTCGAGCGAAACCCGTAATTTTCGGCCACTATACAGAATATTGATTCCAAATGTCAAAACCCTCATATTTTCTAACTGCAGGTGCTTTACGACGTTCAGTACGGGCTCACATCATCCTATGAAACATCAGCAAATGGTGGCATTGAAATGGTGTCACCTGCTGCAGCTAACAACAACGACACCACCACTGCCGTGAAAACAGAACAATTACCGCTTTTGTCCAATGGACTGCTGTAGCTTCCGTATGGCTGCATCACCAAGCTATAGGTATCGTAAATTTCCAAATTCGCTGCCGCACAGTAAAATACGCCAAGTAGTTAATGTTACGTTCTGAACCCGAACGCCACCACGCGCAGTTCTGAAACATTGCGCGCAGCTGCCTGGCTGGCTGGTAAGCTGCACCGGAGTCTGCTGCCCGAGTGTTTCAAAAGTTGACTTTCGGATTTAGAACGTGTCTTAACTATGAGGCGTATTGCACTGTGTGGCAGCGAATTTGGAAGTTTAATATACTATAGCTTCCCACTTTGATCTCTGACAAGCATTGTCCACCGTGTATAAAGCCAGACTAACACAACTCTTGATATTGTTTGTTACCTTGTAAATATTTAGCAAGAATATTCTTTTACGTTTTTACTCTGCTGGTTATGATCTCCACGAGTGTTAAGGGTATGTATACTGAAAAATTTGTCTAAGTTTGACCATGTGCACACGCATCTCACTGTTCCAAATGTTTGTTTTATTTGAGCTTTCCTCCGCCAACCACAGTGCACGCCGGCGTGTTTGTATAATTTATAACGTATGATCAACATTGTTTCGGCGGGCTTCACAATGCACGCATTGTGAATTCGGCCTTCGATTTCTTGTGCTTCTGGCTTTGATTGTGCGTGTAAACCTGAATGGGTTCAAATAAAAAGGAGCGGTGTCTCAGGGGTATCTTTAGGGGCATAATGCAAACATATGCACATATTGACACACACACTACCACTAATCACCAATCGCGATGGGGAAAAATATTATTGGCATAGATGAGTGTCACAATTTATGTATGAGCATGACCAAATGATAATGTGCACCGTTTTCTTGCTCACGAAGGACTGAAAAGTTTGATTTTGCCGTGTCCAATCGAGGCTCTAATTCTGCTACGAAAGGTCAGTTACACTTTATGTTCAATATATATAGTCCTCCAAGGTGTAAGGTATGTAAATAATTATTATTATAATTGTGTTGTGGCAATTCGGCCTTTTCACCTTGCACAATGCAAAACCAAGCATGGCATAAAAATTGAATTAAACGCAGGTTGATGTAGCGACTTTGAGTTCTTCAGTATGCTGTTCCAAGTTTGGAGCCGGGTTACTGTAGCTTATGAGATACATAGGGACGTGAAATTCGAAGCTATGATTCATGCGACACACAGAACAGCACCGTTCTTTTCATGATCGATTGAAATCAAAAGCTTTCCGCCCTATATAAGTTTGTGTCACGTCACACGCACACCCCATGTTCATTGTCAACCAGTGGAATCCAACTTTCGGCCAAATCCAAAAAGCCTGGAGCAAAAAATATTCGAATTTTGAAATAATACATTTTTTAAAATCTTTTGGCACGATTTTTTCCCACGCCTGTGCCGAAGCCTCAAGTAAAAGAACGTCTATTTTCCAAGTGTCTTAGGATTTCCAATAAGCGCTGGTGATCGGCCAGTTCCTCCATAACTAGTTGCAAAAGAAAAGAGATTTTTTTTAATTTTCCTCCACTCCAATTCCAGTGGTGTCAATCGGGTAGAGGAGATAGAAATCTTTAAGAAAACATCGGTGCCTGATTCGCAAAGGAAACAATTATCCGTGGCAATTTCAAACTTGCATTGATTTCTTTGGCGTTCTGGTTCATTATCAGTGTCTCCATTGGACTGTTGAAGGTATTGATGTGGGTTTGTTGAAAAAAAGTGGCACCCCCACTTTTCGTACCAGACGGACACCAAAAGGCACCCCCAGCCCTACCTTGGCTTTGGCACCTACCCTAGAAATACCAACCGCCCCCCTCATGTTGGCACCCCCGCCCCGTGGTGGTATTGGTCGCACAATGACCATACAAGAATTCATCAAATCAATCCTGATTTTCACGTTCAGTCACTCTTAACCACTGTGCTATTTGTGATTCTCATAAAACATTTTCAGCTGAAAATAATCTAGCAGATCAACCATGTTGCCGTAGGTCTGAAACATTCTCTTTACTACATGCTTTGTGTGCGATCACGCAACGCAACGTCACCACCCCGTCACTTTCCCGCTTTACGATTCGGGAAAAAAATTTGACCAATTCTTATAAAGTCATTGTGCGACCAATATCTAAAGGCAAACCAGCCGTGCTTTGCACTCTTAGACCATACCGTATCACCCTGAATTCTTACACACCTGTTACTGTAGCCACGTCTCGGCATCCTTAGGCCTAAAAAATGGGCCTTTTTAGGCCCAAAATGGGTGATTTTTAGGCCAATGATGTCAAAAGTCGCCAAAATACCCTTTTTATGGAGATTTTTTTCCAAAAGAGGCAAAAATCGGTCAAATTTTCTAACTCAAAAAGTGACTTTTTCCTGAATTTGGGTCTTCCCCCCCCCTTCCCCCCAGGGAGGTACACTAACCGCCGCACGGAAAAAAGGGGAGGGGTAGGTACACTAACCGCCGCGCCCGACCAGGAACTACACTGGGGGCAGTGTTGGAGGTGGGGTTTGGGCGGCCCCCAGTACAGTGGGTATCCCCCTCGCCCAGGGTAGTACTTGGGGGGGGGGTGGGACTCCTCCAAATTCATCTATCTATCGTCAACACTTTTTGATTTCATCTGTCTATCGTCAACACTTTTGGGCTAATCCATCTATCGTCAACAAATTCTGGGAACAATCTATCTATCGTGAACAACAATCGACCCCAAAATTGATATTTTTGACTCAAAATGGCTCAAAATTGATATTTTTCACCCCAAATAGGCAACAAATCGCGCGCGGGATTACTACATCTAAGTACATTTTCATTAACATTCACACATTCTTACCTACTTAGTACATAACCCCCCCCCCCCCAGGTCATCGGCTCTGGTACAGTAGGTATCCCCCTCTCCGAGCCCGGTACAGTAGGTATCCCCCTCCAGAGTACCTCCAACACTGACTGGGGCTATCCCTCGCAATCCCCATCCCCACCCAGCTCCAACACTGCTTGTCAGTCACAACTCTGCTGCACATGGCAGTCAAAGGTTGTGGTTGTGCCCTCCAGAAGCATCGAAGCAGGAAAAATAAACATCAAATTCTACTTTAGTGCATCCGTTGATGCACTGACTGTAGGTGCTATCGGAGTCACATCAGTTACCTCACTGTGTCTATGGTCAAGAAGGCCCTTGGACCACGTAGATAGACAAGCTCCCGCACTTGCTTACTTCCAGAACAGATTAGCGCGACTTGAGCTACCTGTTTTTCTGCCTGCTTAGGTGCCAATTGCACCCAGATTTTGGTCAGTTTACATTTAAATCAGTCGTTTTTCGGACATTTGGGTGCAATACAAGTTGCACTCACCCCGTTAACTTTGGAAAAAGCCTGAGTAGTAAAGGGCTGTACCCTGGGGTGCAGGTTTTGGAGGGTACCTGGGGTGCAGTGTATAAGCATAGGCAGTGTATAAGCATAGGGCCGAGCTGGGGTGCAGTTGTCAGGTCTGACTATAGTGTGGTGTTTTTCGCGTAAGCCTAAGTCGTGTCCGGTCTGACTATAGTGTGGTGTTTTTCGCGTATGCCTAAGTCGTGTCAGGTCTGACTGTGGTTGTTTTGTGTACTAAGTCGTGTCACTGACAGATTGTCAGACCTGACATTCTGCACAAGCGCGATGCGGGTCGCAGATTTCTGGAAGAAACTATTTCAATATTAAAGCACGGTGTTCATTGCTGTTTGCCGTTTCAAAATGTTGGACTGTACATCATGTTGGACATCAGTTGTCCAATTTTGGATTTCCTCTCATCAAACGTCGTTATTACAATCGTACCCTTCCGCCGACCGAGTATCCTCACGCACTTCGAGTGTTGTGGGACGAGCTCATCAAAATGTACCGAAATTGTCTCAATTGCCGCACCCGATACACTAAAGAAGACAAGCAGGAACTCATTCGCCGCTGTTTTCTGGAAGCCTACAGACGGGATTTATCAGCATTCATGGAAGCCTACATCACAACATTCGAATACCGTGAAGACTTGGTTGGAAAGAACAATTTTCACGGAATTACTGCCTACGAATACATTGCTCGTGACATGTTCTTGTTGCACGTTGAGAAACACTACTACTACATTTCGCCTGATGTTGCCGGTCTGTTCTGGACTAAATGTCCACTTCACGGTAAAGGGATCAAGCTGGACCGTATATTGTCATATTTGTCAGAGGATTTGAACACAAAATACTGTCATGTATCCATTAGTGGCAATGATATTCTTGATTTCATGACAAAACGTGATCCATTTGATGCTGTTTGGAATGAATGGCACGATGAACTGAAAACTGTACTGTTCGAATATGAATATTAACCTATCTGGCTTATCATGTTCATATCTAGTACTCGTGTGTCTTCATTGTATAACCCATTGATGATTGCTGTTACAATGTTGTCGTTCTCTTCAGTGTTGTTGGTGAATAAATTCAGAAACTGATGGAATGGAAGTCCTTGTCCTCTTGAATGCAAAAAGAACACAGTATACTGACCGCATGTAGTAGCCACAATACTTTGCAAACGTTTGTGAGAAAAGTTCCATGTTACACTATTTGCGTTCATATACCGTTTAAACAAAGTGTTTGGTTCTTTCCCATAGGAGCAAAAGTAGTCACCATAACCTTCTTTGTTAAAATACATTGCAACCCAATGTTCCCCCGGATGCTTGTGTGGTTTTGTATTGGCGATCAAACAACACGGCAACTTGTCGATTTTCGGTAATTTATTGCACGGGAATACACCAATAAACACATGGGCGAGAACAGGATCTCTCAAACAAATTCTTGACAATTGACGAGAATCCATCACACACTGTAGTCAAAGTACACAGTACGGTTACGATCGATCATAACAAGATTATCGAATTCTGCGTATACTATCATTTCTATTCCTGGCTCTTTTATAGCATCAGCAAACTGACAATGGACCGTTGTAGAACCTTCTCGTATCAACTCCCAATGAGCACTATCACTTTGCTCAGGAGTCAAATCAAATGCAAACAGACAATAATTCTGAATGAAGTCAGTGTAGTGAATCCAATTACCTTTGTTTTCTTCGGCTAAGCCTAGAGTTTCAAATAAATGCACGAAAGGACGGATAGCGAGATTCTGAGAGAAATCCATCTTCAGCGGTTCTCGTGGGAACATAGTCCCTCTAGCATGTACAGCAATTTCAGATACATTGTTCGGTTTAAAACAAAAAGGAGATTTTTTCGTGGAACCAAAGAAATTGTCGTTCTCTACAAACCCTATAATCAAACGACGTGGAATCTGACCGTCAAACACAGGTGTTGTTGGTGCACTTTTTCGTCCTGGACTAATGTGCATGTTTCTCATAGCAACTCTACGGATTGGGTATTTGGCCGGACCACGTTGTAATGCTGCTTCAACCCCTAGATGGACCGTGTTTAATAGCTGCAGCTTCTTGACGTACCACATCATATCCAACACCTCTATTTTGTATGGCCCAACATTGTCCGTAAAACACATGAGACAAAATGCATCTGAGTTACGATGAAGCTCAAGTTGTATGGGACAATTACTGACAAGAACCTTATCAGCCATAAACAAGTCAACATGTAATGGAGCCATTACTTCCACAACAGCACTACCTTTAAAATACTTTGACCTAGTAATCCATCCTAGTAGTAAAGGGCTGTACCCTGGGGTGCAGGTTTTGGAGGGTACCTGGGGTGCAGTGTATAAGCATAGGCAGTGTATAAGCATAGGGCCGAGCTGGGGTGCAGTTGTCAGGTCTGACTATAGTGTGGTGTTTTTCGCGTAAGCCTAAGTCGTGTCCGGTCTGACTATAGTGTGGTGTTTTTCGCGTAAGCCTAAGTCGTGTCAGGTCTGACTGTGGTTGTTTTGTGTACTAAGTCGTGTCACTGACAGATTGTCAGACCTGACATTCTGCACAAGCGCGATGCGGGTCGCAGATTTCTGGAAGAAACTATTTCAATATTAAAGCACGGTGTTCATTGCTGTTTGCCGTTTCAAAATGTTGGACTGTAGTGTGGTGTTTCACTGTGTTAGACTGTAGTGTAAGCTTGTGTATGTGCACAAAGTTGTCAGGTCTGACTATAGTGTGGTGTTTTTCGCGTAAGCCTAAGTCGTGTCAGGTCTGACTGTGATTGTTTTGTGTACTAAGTCGTGTCACTGACAGTTGTCAGTACTGACATTGTCAGGCCTGACAAGCTGTACGAAGTCGTGTGTGTACTTTGCCGTGTCAGACCTGACATTTTGCACAAGCGCGATGTAGGGCGTTCAGTCCATGTCAGGACTGACAGAAAGACGGAGTACTATACACTTGTACACAGGGTGTCAAGGAAAATATAAAAGCACATGGTTGATGAGGTGGCCCTGAAGAGGGCCGTTGGGTTAGGGTAAGGCCGCCTGAAGGCGCTAGTATGGCATGTCAAACGGTGGCACGATTTTTGGGTCAAGTTCAACAACACAATCACGATAGAGTTCGTCCATGTATTTGCCGACCTTTTCTTGTTTTCTCACCAGATAATCGCTCAGAGATACGAACGATGAGAACCATTCACCCAAGGCACGAGACGACAGCTCGCCTTTTAGTGCACAACAGCAGAACTTTTCCCATTCTTCCTGTATATCCGTTGCTTCTCCAAGAGCATGACCGTGCAAACGTATGTACGTTGACGGAGGATAGTTGCATATGTGGTCGTCACTCCATTGTCGGCAACCGTGACAAAAGTCCCAACTCATGGCGTGGATGGTCTCACTCAGGGTGCTGCTAACATGTTCGATGAATAACATGTCCAACCAATGAAGCTCTTTTTTCTTTTTCTTCTCTAGAAACGTGCAAACAGCTGCTTCTTCGTCACCAGGTATGAACATGGTGAACAAATGAATGAAATCGAAAACAACACTCTTTATATATTCGGAAACATTCGTTCTGGAATGTAATGGAATTTTCTAGATCTTTTCGTTTGAATTATTTCCTCATTTTGTCTTTTTTCAGTTTTCAGTCTCGCAATTATGAAACCGTTCCGGGTGTTTGAAAGCAAGTATGGCGCCAAAGTGTGGCTGCATAGAGGATCGCACACATCAACGAAAGGATATTTGCACGCTAAGAAGAACCACTGGCCCGAATCGACGAAGAAGAACAAGTCGAAGTTTTCCAAAACTGTCGATATTATGGCACTTTTGAAAGTGGCGCTCAAAGCAGGAATCGAAGGCGAGGACAATAAACAAAATTCTGTCCGCATTATTTGTCATTTTCCGTTTGTTGTTGGTCGATTGAATGGAATTGCATGTCACTGTGTTGTGGTTGCCGTTGGATTTCGACCTCTTGAAATTCTATCATTTTACCCAGAGCCGTGTGGATATGAAGTTGAAAAGTGTTGTTATCAAGATTATTTCAAACATGACCATTATCAAGTAAAACCGTCCAAACATTGTATGAAATTTCATCTTCTTATTGGTAAGAATTATATTGATTGTGATTGCACTGCCATGTCTGTGTTTTTCAATGCTTCGAAACTGTCAGAAAAAGAGATGTTATTGTTAAATAAAAAGCGATAACGAGGTTCAAACACGTGTGTTTTATTCACTTCACATTCATGGAATGATCACCACAAGCAGAACAGTAGTTCACGACAATAGACAATTGTGGCACCAAAGCAACATGATCAATAGTCACTTTGTCCGACGTTTTCTTAGTCTCTTCTTTGACCACTGTGGCTTTCTTTTCTTCTTTGACGGCCGGGTGTTTCTTTTCTTCCTGGCGAGCAGGCGGCGATATTTTGACAGTAAGATTCTTGACAACTTTTGGCTTCTTGGCATCATCTCTCGGATTCTCGAGCAGTGCGTTTCTGCGTTTCATAGGTGGCGGCGGAGGAATTGGTGCTGGTACATTTGCTGGTTGTGGAGGGGTGCCAGTTAGAGAATCAAGGAAAGCATCAAAGTCCGTCATGATGGTTAGTGAATAGTTCGACACAGGCGGCGCTATTTATACCCTTCGAGAAACCACCAGAAGTTTCTGGAAAGTTCTGGAATGTTCCAGATCACCAGTTTTGTCTATTTCAGTAGCATCTTTTCATTCTTCTAAATCATTATGCCATTTAATCCTGACGATTTGTTGTCCAATTTTGGATTTCCTCTCATCAAACGTCGTTATTACAATCGTACCCTTCCGCCGACCGAGTATCCTCACGCACTTCGAGTGTTGTGGGACGAGCTCATCAAAATGTACCGAAATTGTCTCAATTGCCGCACCCGATACACTAAAGAAGACAAGCAGGAACTCATTCGCCGCTGTTTTCTGGAAGCCAGAGGGGGGGGATTTGGCCCCATCCGGGCGCCCCCACCTCTACATTACGATAACCTGTGGTGTTGGGGGGTGATAGCAATTTTTATCGATTTTCTCCCTACGAGTACCTTCTCCGTGGCTTGTCTTTGTTGCACGTTGAGAAACACTACTACTACATTTCGCCTGATGTTGCCGGTCTGTTCTGGACTAAATGTCCACTTCACGGTAAAGGGATCAAGCTGGACCGTATATTGTCATATTTGTCAGAGGATTTGAACACAAAATACTGTCACGTATCCATTAGTGGCAATGATATTCTTGATTTCATGACAAAACGTGATCCATTTGATGCTGTTTGGAATGAATGGCACGATGAACTGAAAACTGTACTGTTCGAATATGAATATTAACCTATCTGGCTTATCATGTTCATATCTAGTACTCGTGTGTCTTCATTGTATAACCCATTGATGATTGCTGTTACAATGTTGTCGTTCTCTTCAGTGTTGTTGGTGAATAAATTCAGAAACTGATGGAATGGAAGTCCTTGTCCTCTTAATGCAAAAAGAACACAGTATACTGACCGCATGTAGTAGCCACAATACTTTGCAAACGTTTGTGAGAAAAGTTCCATGTTACACTATTTGCGTTCATATACCGTTTAAACAAAGTGTTTGGTTCTTTCCCATAGGAGCAAAAGTAGTCACCATAACCTTCTTTGTTAAAATACATTTGCAACCCAATGTTCCCCCGGATGCTTGTGTGGTTTTGTATTGGCGATCAAACAACACGGCAACTTGTCGATTTTCGGTAATTTATTGCACGGGAATACACCAATAAACACATGGGCGAGAACAGGATCTCTCAAACAAATTCTTGACAATTGACGAGAATCCATCACACACTGTAGTCAAAGTACACAGTACGGTTACGATCGATCATAACAAGATTATCGAATTCTGCGTATACTATCATTTCTATTCCTGGCTCTTTTATAGCATCAGCAAACTGACAATGGACCGTTGTAGAACCTTCTCGTATCAACTCCCAATGAGCACTATCACTTTGCTCAGGAGTCAAATCAAATGCAAACAGACAATAATTCTGAATGAAGTCAGTGTAGTGAATCCAATTACCTTTGTTTTCTTCGGCTAAGCCTAGAGTTTCAAATAAATGCACGAAAGGACGGATAGCGAGATTCTGAGAGAAATCCATCTTCAGCGGTTCTCGTGGGAACATAGTCCCTCTAGCATGTACAGCAATTTCAGATACATTGTTCGGTTTAAAACAAAAAGGAGATTTTTTCGTGGAACCAAAGAAATTGTCGTTCTCTACAAACCCTATAATCAAACGACGTGGAATCTGACCGTCAAACACAGGTGTTGTTGGTGCACTTTTTCGTCCTGGACTAATGTGCATGTTTCTCATAGCAACTCTACGGATTGGGTATTTGGCCGGACCACGTTGTAATGCTGCTTCAACCCCTAGATGGACCGTGTTTAATAGCTGCAGCTTCTTGACGTACCACATCATATCCGACACCTCTATTTTGTATGGCCCAACATTGTCCGTAAAACACATGAGACAAAATGCATCTGAGTTACGATGAAGCTCAAGTTGTATGGGACAATTACTGACAAGAACCTTATCAGCCATAAACAAGTCAACATGTAATGGAGCCATTACTTCCACAACAGCACTACCTTTAAAATACTTTGACCTAGTAATCCATCCTGCATTGTGCATATCTTCGACATGGTTGGCTGGTTGATCTTTGTAGTACAATGAACTGCACAGGGCACCGTTTTTAGCATCCCAACCATAATTCAGTTCGGTTTCTAA
>JASAMV010002486.1:0-15862 GCA_030248065.1 Rhynchonema sp. JSB1_4 | reverse complement strand
ATTGCTATGGGCATTTTGGGGGAAATCGGGGCGGGGAAGGGGACCCCAGGGCGGGGCGGGTAGGGGGTAGGGTACAAGAGCGGGGCGGGTAGGGGGGTAGCGTACCGGGCCCTCGGGGCGGGCAAGGGTACCATTGGGGGCGACCCCCCCCCCCCCCCGCCCAGCCACAGCACTGGGTAGGTTGCCGCCCCTCCCCTGGTACAGTAGGTAGGTTGCCGCCCCACCTAACTCTTCACCCAAAACATTCATTTTTGGCTTAAAATTGCATAAAATTGGCATATTTGTCTGCAAATAGGCGAAAAATCGCGCGCTGCGCGCGAAATTAGTGTTTTAGGCCACATTTTCTTCAGTATTTAGACATAAAAAATTTCGGTTTCCAGATGACCCCCCCCAGTGACGGCACCTCCCTAGCTCGGCTGGTACAGTAGGTAGGTTGCCGCCCCGCATTTTGGGTGGTACAGTAGGTTGCCGCCCCGCCGGGGTAGCTACACCACTGCGACCCAGTGTAGTTCCTGGTCCGGAGGGGGAGATAGCGGACCCTCCGTTTTTTTCGGAGGGGGAGATAGTGTACCCCCGAGCAGTGTAGTTCCTGGTCCGGCGCGGCGGTTAGTGTACCTACCCCTTTTTTCCGTGCGGCGGGTAGTGTACCTCCCTGGGGGGACGGGGGGGAGACCCGAAATCCCAGGAAAAAGTCACTTTTTGGGGTAGAAAATTTGACCGATTTTTGGCCCTTTTTTGGAAAAAATTCTTCATAAAAAGGGTATTTTGGCGACTTTTGACATCATTGACCTAAAAATCACTCATTTTAGGCCTAAAAATGCCCATTTTAGGCCTAAAAATGCCAATTTTAGGCAAAAATTGAGGCGGTTAGTGTACCTGGCGCGGCGGTTAGTGTACTAGTGTACCTTGGTCGCGGCGGTTAGTGTACCTTAGGGGGGGACCCCCCCCCCAACCCCCCCCAGGAACTACACTGCCCCCGAGGGGGGGAAGACCCAAATTCGGGGAAAAAGTCACTTTTTGAGGTGGAAAATTTGACCTATTTTTGCCCTTTTTTGGGAAAAATTCTTCATAAAAAGGGTATTTTGGCGACTTTTGAGAACATTGACCTGAAAATCACACATTTTAGGCCTAAAAATACCCATTTTAGGCCTAAAAATGGCCATTTTAGGCAAAAATTGGGGGAGATAGTGTACCCGGAGGGGGAGATAGGGGGATAGTGTACCACCCGAGGGGGAGATAGCGTACCCGAGGGGGGGACCCCCCTCCCCCCCCCGCCCCCCAGGAACTACACTGGTGCGACCCCCCCTAGCTCGGCTGGTACAGTAGGTAGGTTGCCGCCCCGCATTTTGGGTGGTTCAGTAGGTTGCCGCCCCGCCTGGGTAGCTACACCAGGGGGGTGTACTTGCGTATTTTTCCGCAAAATATATTTTTGGAAAAAAACCGTTTTTTTTCCAAATATTTTTCCAGTACTTAAAGCGGGGGTCCAGGCAGTAGGGTCCGGTCACCAAACTTGCTGAAAACTTCAGATCCGTTTGTCGCAATTCATATGAATGTAATGCAGTTTATATGAAATCGGTAGCTTCAGTATCGACCGAGAACGATATCGTCAAAGGTACCAACCCAGGAGTATAAAATATTCCGGACCAGCTGCCCAAAAGCGACATTTATAACGTGTGAGGATAGGTCACCAATCTCTTTTTATTCGCTGGGTTACGGTAGCACAGCCCAAACCAGCGTGGTCATCAAGCATTTTCTTCCCCAAATGTTGGTGCGCTTATCTACTGATGGTGAGTTGGCACAGAGTTGGCACGTGTGAAACATTTTTCTACCCAGTGCAGTTCTGAAACTACCGTAACCAAGCGAATAAAAAGAGATTGGTGACGTATCTTCACACGCTATAAATGTCATTTTTGGGCAGCTGGTCCGAAATTTATTTTGTTCCCGAGTTGGTATATTTGACGACGCTGTTCTCGATCGACACTGCTTCAATCAAAGTTCTGTAAATGGGATTGTATTCGGATTAATGTCGACTAGAACCTGTGAAAAGTTGAACAAGTTTGGCGCAGTGCCCCCACTGCCTGGACTGCCTCTTTAAGGATACCCCATAGTCCAAAAACGCCTATTGTTATAAGGGTTCTTAGCTTGATGTGTCCCACCCTTGAGTTACTTACTTGGTATAGAAGAACAAGTTACAATACAATAAGTTTATTGGTTACATGTCACGTAGTACACATGTGTCGTGAGCGTCAGCCCACTCCGCAGAGCGGCATGTCGTAAGGAACGAAGTGAAGTGTAAGCCTAGAGCAGTGAGAGCAAGAAGTTTGTGGCGGCAAATATGAAGGGAAAGGTCGGTAGACAGCGAGAGGGTGATTAGCCAAAACAATGTAGCATTCCAGTGATAAGCACTGAGTGAAAGTAGGGATCGGTGAATGTATAATAAGGGGTTGTATAAAACTACATAACACTATTTTGGAGAAAAGTTTATCGGGAAATGGCCTGAAACAGGCTAAAAATGCACTTGGAGATTAAAAAGTGCTCATTTTGAACTGTTTAGCACCGATTTACATTGGTTTTGACAATATCCTTTCGCAACCTTTGAAAATATTTCGGAAATTTTTGGAAAAAACCGTTTTTTTCCCAAAAGTTGCCACTTGGAAAAATTTCCGGAAAAATAAAAACGTATTTTTCCGGGCCTCGGAAAAAAACGGTTTTTTTCGGTTTTTTTTTCGGAAAAAAAACGGTTTTTTTTTCGGCCCGCAAGTATAGGTGGGGGCAGTGGGGTGGCAGGCCAATCTACCCAAGATACCCTAGCCGGGGAATGTTTCGCACAAAATCGAGATACCCACCAGAGGCTACCCAAGATACCCCTATGGTCCGTCAAAAGGCGAAAAAAGGCCGTTTTTTGCATGCAATTTTACTGCAAAATTGGCCTAAAAATGGGTATTTTTTGACATTTTTGCCGAAAATTGGCCTAAAATGACCATGTTTGGGTGTTTGCGGTAGGTTGCCGCCCCTCGCCTGGTACAGTAGGTAGGTTGCCGCCCCTCCCCTGGTACAGTAGGTAGGTTGCCGCCCCACCTAACTTTTCACCCAAAACATTCATTTTTTGGCTTAAAATTGCATAAAATTAGCATATTTGTCTGCAAATGGGCGAAAAATCGCGCGCGGCGCGCGAAATTAGTGTTTTAGGCCACATTTTCTTCAGTATTTAGACATAAAAAATTTCGGTTTCCAGATGACCCCCCCCCAAGTAGGGTTAGAGAGATGTCGGGTGTCGGCTGTCGGGTGTCGGGTGTCGGGTGCCAAAAAAGTGTAGGTGTCGGGTGTCGGGTACCCCCAGATGTCGGGTGTCGGGTTTTTTCGGACCCGACACCCGACAGCCGACACCCGACACTTACGGTTCAAAACATCAGTATTGCTTGAGAGAAGAATTTTGAGAGAAAATTTTCTTCGAACCAAATGTTTCCGAAGACGCAGAATGTGACATTTTGGTGTTTATTTCGTGTGAAAATACTTGAATTCAGTAACTTGAGCCAAAAAATTGCACTCATGGTGCAAATGAGCAAAAAATTGCCTGTTTTTGGTCCAAAAACAGGTGTCGGGTGTCGGGTTTTTTTCAAAAGCTAGATGTCGGGTGTCGGGTTTTTTTGCAACTGTCGGGTGTCGGGTGTCGGCTTTTTTTCTGAGATGTCGGGTGTCGGGTGTCGGGTACTTCCAGATGTCGGGTGTCGGCTGTCGGGTGTCGGGTACCCCCCCGACCTCTAACCCTACCCCCAAGTGGTACGACCCCCCCCTAGCTCGGCTGGTAGCAGTGCTGTGGCTACTTTTGCGGGGCGGGTAGGGTACATAGGTGGAAAAAATCGGGGCGGGTAGGGGGGTAGTGTACCTGGGATTTTGGGGGGGGGGGGGAAATCCGGTTTGGGGGGGGGGAGGGGGGGAAGATTTTTCGGGGGCGGGTAGGGTACAACACAAGTTTTTTCGGGTGCCTGTTTTTCTGTACTAAAAAGTGCATATATCGCGCGCAGCGCGAGATTTTTTGCACTTTTCAGGGTTTTCGGTCGAAATTCGGGCATTTTTGACCGAAAAATGGGCATTGTGGGGGTCAAAATCGGGGCGGGGCGGGGAGGGGGGTAGGGTACGAGAGCGGGGCGGGTAGGGGGTAGCGTACCAGGCCGGGGCGGGTAGGGTACCATTGGGGGGGGGACCCCCCGCCACCCCCCCCCCAGCCACAGCACTGGCTGGTAGTGGTGCCAGGGGGGGGCGGGTAGGGGGTAGGGTCCCAGAGCGGGGCGGGTAGAGGGGTAGCGTACCGGGCCGGGGCAGGGTTTATTTTTTCAAAATGGGCTTGTAGCAAGAAGCTAGTAAAATCAAAAATTTAGTAGCTTTTTTGCCGCTGAAATGCCAATTTACTAGCTTTTTTGGCCAAAATACAAAATTTAGTAGCTTTTAAGCTACTAAATTTGAAAATTTACTAGCTTTTCAAAAAATTTAGTAGCTAAAAAGCTACTAAATTTGGTTAAAAAAAATCCATGGAGGGGATACCTCCTGTACTCCGTTGGGGGCCCCCCCCCCCCCCCCCAACCGATCCGGTAAAGGTTAAGCGCTTCTTAACCTTTACCGGACCGATTTTGCCCCCCCAAATGCCCATTTGTCGGTCAAAAATGCCCAAATTTCGACCGAAAACCCTAAACAGTGCAAAAAATTTCGCGCTGCGCGCGATATATGTACTTTTTAGTACATAAAAACAGGCACGCGAAAAAACTTGTGTTGTACCCTACCCGCCCCGAAAAATCTTCCCCCCCTCCCCCCAACCGGATTTCCCCCCCAAGATCCCAGGTACACTACCCCCTACCCGCCCCGATTTTTTCCACCTATGTACCCTACCCGCCCCGCAAAAGTAGCCACAGCACTGGGTTCAATTAATGGGGGGTCAATTAATCGGTGGGGGTTCTATTTCCGACAATACGGTATTTTAGGCAAAAATTGGGAAAATTAGTGCACCCGGAGGCTCTCTTTGGTTTCAAGTGTTGCGAAAGTCACGTGCAGTCTGCAATGGCGGCCGGTGAAGCGCAAGTCTCGTTGGCGGACGCAATCGGAAATGTCGAAGTTCTGGATGAAATCGCACTGCCTGACAGCCAGCCGTCCGTTGAAGCCCAGGTTTGCTTTTTGAGTTCCATCACGCACACAATAGAACTCCAAGCGCAATCCCGTGCTTGAAGCTCTAGGCAATGATGTCGTTAGGGGGTTGAGGGGATTACCCCCCTGGTATGGGGTATGGAAATCGGCCGGGGGGTATGGGAAATTTTTCACTTTTGGAACAAGCACCCTTAAGAAATGACTTTTTAACCCCGAAAAGTACCAAAATTGACCGTTTTTCGCCTCAAAATGTCAAAAATCGCATGCTACTGCAATCGCGCGCTACGCGCGAAATTAGCGTTTTAGAGTCCATTTTCATCAAAATTTCGACCTAAAAAATTTTCTTCCCCCCCCCCCTAGCTCGGCTGGTACAGTAGGTAGGTTGCCGCCCCACATTTTTGGTGGTACAGTAGGTTCAGTGTAGTTCCTGGGGGGGAGGGGGGTCCCCCCTCGGGTACGTCTGTTCAGTGTTGGAGGTACTCTGGAGGGGGGGATACCTACTGTACCGCGCTCGGAGAGGGGGGATACCTACTGTACCAGAGCCGACGGCCTGGGGGGGGTTATGTACCTAGGGGGGGTTTGGGGGGGGGTGAGGTTTTGGGGTGAAAATTTTTTATGTGTTTATTATGTGTGGAATCGTGTGAAAACGTAGTATTTGCGCGCGTAGCGCGCGAATTTCGGGTAATTTGAGGTAAAAAACACTGATTTTGCACTAATTTCGGCCATTTTGGTCAAAAATTGGCACTTTTGGGGCAAAATCGGGGGGGGGATACCTACTGTACCGGGGTGAAAATCGGGGGGGATACCTACTGTACCATGCCAAACATCGGGGGGGGGATACCTACTGTACCAGGCGAGGGGGGTATACCTACTGTACTGGGGGGGCTACCCCCCCCCCCCAACCCCCCCCCACCTCCAACACTGCGTCTGTTCCCCCTCCATGGTACGCCTGCCCCACTGTTCCCCCTCCGGGTACGTCTGCTCCCCCAATTTTTACCTAAAATAGGCAAATTTTGGCCTAAAATAGGCATTTTTAGGCATAAAATGAGTGATTTTTAGGTCAATGTCGTCAAAAATCGCCAAAATACCCTTTTTTATTGAGATTTTTTCCAAAAAGGGGCAAAAATGAGCCAAATTTTCGACCTCAAAAAATGACTTTTCTCCAAATTTGGGTCCTCCCCCCTTCCGGGTCCGTCCCCCCCCTTCCCCCCCAGGTGGGTACGTCTGTTCCCCCTCCGAAAAAAAGGGGGGGTACCGTACCGCCTGTTCCCCCCTCCGGACCAGGAACTACACTGAGTAGGTTGCCGCCCCGCCTGGGTAGCTACACCGCTGCCCTCGGGTATGGGAATCTTTGGAGAAACCCCCCTGGCAATCGTGTAGCTGGGGGGTGGGGGGGGTCCCCCTAGGTACAGCAGGTAGGTTGCCGCCCCTCGCCTGGTACAGTAGGTAGGTTGCCGCCTTGGGGCGGAAACGGTTGGAGGAGGGTTTTTTGAGCCGCCGGGGCCCGGGACGGAAAAATAGTGTTTTGCATTTTTCCAAAAAATTGTTGCAATGATGGTCGAGCCGGCACGGCCCGGGCCAGGTGTAAAAAGTGTGTTGTCTGGTGTACTTTTCAAGAGCCTCTCCTCCCCTGGTACAATTTTTTTTTAGTTGTAGGTTTGGAAAAACCGTTTCCGTTTTTTCCGAAAATAGACGGTTTTTTGGCAGTGCTGTGGCTGGGGGTGGCTGGGGGGGGGGGGGTCCCCCCAATGGGACCCTACCCGCCCCGGCCTGGTACGCGACCCCCCTACCCGCCCCGCTCTGGGACCCCTACCCGCCCCGCCCTGGTACCCTACCCGCCCCGATTTTTACCCCCAAAATGCCCATTTTTCGGTCAAAAAATGCCCAAATTTCGACCGAAAACCCTAGAAAGTGCAAAAAATCTCGCGCTGCGCGCGATATATGTACTTTTTAGTACATAAAAACAGGCACGCGAAAAAACTTGTGTTGTACCCTACCCGCCCCGAAAAATCTCCCCCCCCCCTCCCCCCAAACCGGATTTCCCCCCCCCCCCCCCCCCAATCCCAGGTACACTACCCCCTACCCGCCCCGATTTTTTCCACCTACATATGTACCAGTGTAGTTCCTGGTCCGGAGGGGGAACAGGCGGTACCCCCCTGTTTTCGGAGGGGGGACAGACGTACCCACCTGGGGGGGAGGACCCAAATTTGGAGAAAAGTCATTTTTTGAGGTCGAAAATTTGGCTCATTTTTGCCCCTTTTAGGAAAAAAATCTCAATAAAAAGGGTATTTTGGCGATTTTTGACGACATTGACCTAGAAATCACTCATTTTATGCCTAAAAATGCCTATTTTAGGCCAAAATTTGCCTATTTTAGGTAAAAATTGGGGGAGCAGACGTACCCGGAGGGGGAACAGTGGGGCAGGCGTACCATCGAGGAGGGGGAACAAACGTACCCGAGGGGGGGACCCCCCTCCCCCCCCCCAGGAACCAGTGGTGTAGCTACCCAGGCGGGGCGGCAACCTACTGTACCACCCAAAATGCGGGGCGGCAACCTACCTACTGTACCAGCCGAGCTAGGGGGGGGGGTCGTACCACTTGGGGGGGTCATCTGGAAGCCAAAATTTTTTATGTCTAAATACTGAAGAAAATGTGGCCTAAAACACTAATTTCGCGCGCAGCGCGCGATTTTTCGCCTATTTGCAGACAAATATGCTGATTTTATGCAATTTTAAGCCAAAAATGAATGTTTTGGGTGAAAAGTTAGGTGGGGCGGCCCCTCGCAGGGGAGGGGCGGCAACCTACCTACTGTACCAGGGGAGGGGCGGCAACCTACCTACTGTACCTGGGGGCAGTGTTGGAGGTACTCTGGAGGGGGGATACCTACTGTACCAGAGCCGATGGCCTGGGGGTTATGTACCTGGGGGGGTTGAGTGGGTCAGGTTTTGGGGTGAAAATTTTCAATGTTTTTACAATGTGTGGAATCGTGTGAAAACGTAGTATTTGCGTTTGGGTAATTTGAGGCAAAAACCACTGATTTTACACTAATTTTGGCCATTTTGGTCAAAAATTGGCACTTTTGGGGCAAAATCGGGGGGGATACCTACTGTACCGGGGTGAAAATCGGGGGGATACATACTGTACCATGCCAAACCTCGGGGGGGGGGGATACCTACTGTACCAGGCGAGGGGGATACCTACTGTACTGGGGGGCTACCCCCCCCCCCAAACCCCCCCACCTCCAACACTGGGGCAGGCGTACCATGGAGGGGGAACAGACGTACCCGAGGGGGCAACCCCCTCCCTCCCCCCAGGAACTACACTGTTGCAAGGTACCCTCCGGGCGGGGCGGTTGCAAGGTACCTACCCTTCCCCCATCCCCCCAAGGGATGGTTGCAAGGTACCCACTCCTTAGGGGGGAATCCCCCCCAGCCACTACACTATACTTGCGTATTTTTCCGCAAAATATATTTTTGGAAAAAAAACCGTTTTTTTTCCGGAAACAAAACCGTTTTTTTTTCCAAATATTTTTCCAGTACTTAAGGATACCCATGGTCCAAAAACGCCTATTTTGGAGAAAATTTTGTCGGGAAATGGCCTGAAACATGCTAAAAATGCACTTGGAGATTGAAAAGTGCTCATTTTGAACTGTTTAGCACCGATTTACATTAGTTTTGACAACATCCTTTCGCAACCCTTGAAAATATTTCGGAAATTTTTGGAAAAAAAACCGTTTTTTTCCAAAAGTTGCCACTTGGAAAAATTTCCGGAAAAATCAAAACGTATTTTTCCGGGCCTCGGAAAAAAACGGTTTTTTTTCGGTTTTTTTTTCCGAAAAAAAACGGTTTTTTTTCCGGCCCGCAAGTATACACTACACTGGTGTCAACAGTGGTATTGTGCCCAGGAATAACCCCGACACAGATCCCTCACAAGCACCAGACAGAAGTGACCATGTGCGGCGATCTTGTGGACCATCACGGATACACGTCCAAATGGATGCGTCGCGATGACTTGAAGAAGGAAGTGATCAAGGGAGATCTGATCGAATGGCAGTGCGACGAAAAATATGTTCGTGTGCGCTTTTGGTTTCTGGCTGACTCTTGGTCAATTTCGGGGTGAAATGGTACTGTCATTTAAGCAATCAAATACATATAAAAGTTGGCTTCAAGAAGTCAACACTGCGGTTTAGCGTTTCGTGTACAAATAATCTATTGGCCAAAAACCCAGTTTGGCTTTATTTAGCAACACTGGGGCGTCTACGACCGTGACGGTTACTACGTGCATTTGACTCCCGAACGCGGAGCATGCAGTTGTGGCAGCTATGGCTCTCTTGCCAGTCCGGGTCCGGGAAAGGTGTGGTTAGCTGAACGTTTCCGAACCTCTGTGCAATGATAGCACAATAGGTGTTTTTGTGGTGAAAATTGGGGTTAGGCAGGCACATACACACCGTACCAAGGGCTGGCAGGTACAGACATGTTTTTACATGGTATACCAGGCGGGCGGTAACTTACTGTACTGCCCCCACCCCCTCCTGCACCAGTGCGTAACACTCGTGACCTTTGCTGTCGTATCTGGCCTTGGAGATCAATGGGGGCCTGCAAATAAATAATGCACGTAAAATGCAGTCCATATTGCATGTATGCATGTATCGTCGTTTTTGAGACTTTTTCCAGATGCACCTAAAATTTTAAAATAGCACCCAAAAATTGGAGGGCTGGTGCAATTTGCACCTAGTTTTTTTCGAAACCAACGTGTTCTTTTGCTGTGATGGTCACCCGAATTCTGGCCCAGTGCGAAAAAACTTGCAAAAATTTTCTGCGCGACCTATGCACGCGTTTCGTGAGCATCTACAGTCGGATTTTCAGCCTGAAAACCAGGAATACTTATTTTGCTGTGTGTTTCCTTCACCATGCCTAAATTGCACAATAACACAACACCAATCAAAAACAAAGATTTGCGCTTTTTGACAAAAATTGCGCTGGTACCTGGAATCAGTGTAGTTCCTGGGGGGGAGGGGGTCCCCCCCTAAGGTACACTAACCGCCGCGACCAAGGTACACTAGTACACTAACCGCCGCGCTAGGTACACTAACCGCCTCATTTTTTGCCTAAAATCGGCATTTTTAGCCCTAAAATGGGCATTTTTAGGCCTAAAATGGGTGATTTTTAGGTCAATGATGTCAAAAGTCGCCAAAATATCCTTTTTGTGGAGAATTTTTTTTTAAAGGGGCAAAAATCGGTCAAATTTTCTACCTCAAAAAGTGACTTTTTCCTGAATTTGGGTCTTCCTCCCCTTCCCCCCCAGGGAGGTACACTAACCGCCGCACGGAAAAAAGGGGTAGGTACACTAACCGCCGCGCCGGACCAGGAACTACACTGCCTGGAATTTCAAACTTGCGTCCAAAAAATCGGGTAAGGGACACGTTGCACGCTGTATAAAGGCAGTCTACGAGAGGTTGTCACTCAGCCCCCGAATACCGTAACCCACCGCAAGCGAGATCGTTGCGAGACCCATGCTGATCGCTGCTTACCGACACGTGTATTAGCGGCAGCAAGCTGGAAATTGTCATCGTGCGCGCCGATCACCAAAACTTGGAAATGTTGGTTGGTGTTGGCGCTAACACGCAAAACATAGATAAAAAACAAAATGGGCTCGACACGATCCTTACAGATCAAAATTACGGTGGGTTACGGTATTCGGGGGCTGAGTGACAACCTCCCGTAGACTGCCTTTACCTATTCTAAAAAAATAAACCCTGGTGTATGTGTGTATGCAGGTCTCGTTGATGGAACGCGTGATGCGTGCCACAGTGTCATAAAGCCACACTCTGTACGAGCAGGTGAAACGTAGCCATCCGCCCGATGGCCCCATGATTCGCATCAACAATTCAAAGGATTCTCGGTTCAAGCCGGTCTCTGCCGAGGAATGTGTCAATCGAGCACTGAACGCAATCGGCCCGCGACAGGTGCGTTGCGCAGTGATGTTATCGGGGTCGGTTTGTTGGGGTCAATGGTGTAGCAGGGGCGGGGTGGGGGGTCCCCCCTAGGTACAGTAGGTAGGTAGGTTGACGCTCCATCCTGGTACAGTACGTAGGTCGCCGCCCGGCGGCTGGTACAGTAAGTTGCTATTTTTGGCTCAAAATGGTATAAAATCGGTATTTTTCACTCCAAATAGGCGAAAAATCGCGCGCTACGCGCGAAATTAGCGTTTTGGAGCACATTTTCATCAAAATTTCGACCTAAAAAATTTTCTTCCCCCCGTAGCTCGGCCGGTACAGTAGGTATGTAGGTTGCCGCCCCACATTTTTGGTGGTACAGTAGGTTGCCGCCCCACATTTTTGGTGGTACAGTAGGTTGCCGCCCCACATATATCCGACCACTCTACGTATACCTACACAGCATAAACCCCAACACCACTAATGAGAGATAAGTAATTCGTCACCTTATTCTGGCGTGTACCGTCGCCAGACACTTTTTGGGCAGTAAGCGATCTGAGTCTCTTCTTCCCATGACTATCCTTTACCTTTGTTTCAGTTCAACCCTCTGACGGACAATTGCGAGCATTTTGCTTCGTGGTGTCGTTACGACACGAAATCCAGTGATCAGGCACAGGAGGCACAGAATCAGGTACTATCCTTTGTACTGTATCTCTATTTCAAGTTTAAAGCCAAGGCCATGGCCAAATTTTCAGCAAAGCATTAAAAATTACCTGGGTTTTATAATTCGATTTGTGTGAAAGCTGTTTTCCGACAGGAAACGAACAACTTTTACACCGGTCGAAATTTGTGCAACACAAGCAATTCAATTCCAAACGTCGAGGTCACACAAAATTTGCTCATGCGCCAAGTCGTGGTCCTACCGCAGTGGTTGCACCGTGTTTCAGTGGTGTCGTTGGGGGGAAGGGGAGGGTCCGGTGTCTTGATTTTTTTGCCCAGGGGTATGCGGTATCCTGACTTTTTGTCCAGGGGTATCCTACCCTAAAATTTTTCCGAAAACCGTAAAAATCGCCCATTTTACCTCTAAAATCGCTTGCTGGCGCACGCATCACCCCAAAAATGACCATTTTTGCGCTTCCAACACCAATTTTGCTCAATTTTCCTCTGAAAAATTGTCCTTTTTTGAACAACCCCCCTGGGTTTCCGAGATTTTTTATTTTGGGGAGCAACCCCCCCTGGTATCCGAGATTTTTCATTTTGGGTATCCGAAAATTTTGGATTTTGGGTATCGGGCATCCTGACTTTTTGATTTCCCAACGACACCACTGCCGTGTTTGGCTGGAAAAAGTGCTGCCCTTTGTTTTTCAGGCTGGCAGCAGCGGCTCTTACTGGTGCACCGTGCTGTGATCTGAAACCTCGCTTGCGTTGATTACCGGTATTTCTGATTTTCTCTCTTTTTCAATCGATTGTCTCATCATGATATGTTGGCATTCTCGCTTCTGTGCCTCCGATGATTATGCACCATCAGATTGATATATTATTTTTATTATCAATTATTATCAATTTTGCACTATTTACTTTTGCAATTTTACACTATTCCGTCTGCTGATCTGATCTTTCTTTTTCATTCGGTGCTGCCCTGCGCACATTAAAGGCAGTCTACGGGGGGTTGTCACTCAGCCCCCGAATACCGTAACCCACCGTAATTTTGATCTGCAAGGATCGTGTCGAGACGAGACCATTTTGTTATTTATCTATGTTTTGCGTGTTAGCGCCAACACCAACTAACAATTCCAAGTTTTGGTGATCGACGCGCACGATGACAATTTCCAGCTTGCTGCCGCTACTACACGTGTCGATAAGCAGCGATCAGCATGGGGCTCGCAACGATCTCGCTGTCGGTGGGTTACTGGGTTACGGTATTCGGGGGCTGAGTGACAACCTCCCGCAGACTGCCTTTACCTATTTTGTGTCTTCGATCTGGTCTCATTAGTCATTACATGTGTCCGAAAAAGTCTATTCATTCCGGTGTTTTTTTAGTTAAGAATGGTTTTTTTAATGTGAAACTCAGGTAAACTTGTCATGTTTTTTCGAAGTTGTTACCGTTATGTTTTGTTGCTCAGGTTTCCTTTGGAAATATTTTTGGCAAAACTTCAATTTGCTGTATTTGCCTTCATTTTTTGTTGGTGCGCCACGCATGTTGGGAAAAGTTTGGGCAGTTTCAAAATTGACTTTCCTTTCTCTCAGGCTTGGGCTTACTATAAGGCTTAGTTTCATGCTTATGCCAAACCCAGGGCTATGCTATTCTGTGCCTTGTGTCGCGAAATCGAAAACCTGCGTTTTCTTTCTCTCAAGGCAACTGTCGAAGCTTTTCCCAATATGCGTACACATACTTGGGTACATACTTGCATTCTACCTTTTCGTTTCAATATCATTTTTAGCGATGATGATAGAAGCATTGCAAGCACAAGAATAGTGTTGCATAACATGTTTTCTGTCTGTTGTATGTTTTGCCGTCTTCTCAGGCAAATGTGAAAAATACGAAAAGATATCGAATCGCATTCAGTTATCATATTTTTTCAGTATTGATCTGATTATTTTGGCAGTAAAGTCGCGGCATCAAGAGTTTCGTTGTATTTTCCATCATGCAAAATATGGTGCATATTCGTACGTTCAAGTTGTTTGTTGTCGTGTTATCATCACATAATCACGAATGAAATTTCCGCAATAACAGATTGATTTGAAGTTTCGTGAATGAATGATCATTACTCATAATCGAAGCGAAATAATATATTTCGTTTTACCTGGACCGTTTCAAGGTGGCAAACTTATTAACTGGGACGCTATGTCTGGTAGATTTGTCTGAGTTAACCTCTCCACGCCCAACTCCTGAAGCCCCAGGCCCAGAACATGGTTGTGCGACATCACAAATACGTGACCAAATGGATGCGACACAGTGAGCTGCTGCACGTGCTGGCTGAAGGGGATCTGGTGGAATTCGACAGACAGCAGGGATTGTTTCAGGTGCGGGTAAGGATAGTGGGCTTGGGGTTCGATTTCGGTCGTGCTTTTCAAAATTCACCGGTGCAATTTACACTTGGGAGAATGTTGTTTGCAATTTGCGCCTGTTCAGGTGCGTTGTTGGATCGGCAGGGCAAGATCAGAATTGTAGAGTGCGGGTTGATTTTCCTTGCGATCAGGATTCGGAAACTGTTAGGATCCAATTATAACGCCGCTGAGAACACTTGGTGGACTGTGTTATGGTTCCATTCCACAGCCATTTCGAGATTTGTGGACGGCTAATTTCGGGGGGGAGGGGGGGACCCGACACTTTTTGGGTGCCGACACGCGACATTGCCCGATATCCCTACTAGGCATGGGCACAATGCCGATTTTTAGGCCCACCCAATACCTGGCCTCTGACTCAATACCCAATACCAGCTGAGCAGACCCACCCAATACCCAATACCAGGCGTGGCACCCAATACCTGACCCAATACCAAAGTTGAAGATTATCTGGGAAAATTTTGACTTTTTGGTCGTTTAAAATGATGATGAAAGTGCTTTTCTATCATTTGAGAAACAAGTTCAGTTGTCAGGTACAGACACTCGAAAGAATTTCTGATCATAAACCATAAATTTGAGAAAAAAACTAGAAAAAAGTAGACAAATTATGGGTCATTTTGGTATTGCCTAAATGGAATCGCACCCACCCAATACCCAATACCAAGCGCGACACCCAATACCCAATACCAATACCAGGTATTGGGTCAGTATTGGGTACCCAATACCACGCCCAATACCAGGTATTGGGTATGGATATTGGGTATTGTGCGCATGTCTAATCCCTACTAATAAATATCTTTTCGTGCCAGTTGAGGTTGGTGACCGGTAACTTCGTGATATAATTGCACAAAAAAATCAAGTGCTATAAAGGCCAGGCCAGTGTAGTTCCTGGTCCGGAGGGGGAACAGGCGGTACCCCCTTTTTTCGGAGGGGGAACAGACGTACCCACCTGGGGGGAAGGGGGGAGGGCCCAAATTTGGAGAAAAGTCATTTTTTGAGGTCGAAAATTTGACCCTTTTTGGAAAAAAGTCTCAATAAAATTGGTATTTTGGCCATTTTTGACGACATTGACCTGAAAATCGCTCATTTTATGTCTAAAAATGCCTATTTTAGGCCTAAATTTGCCTATTTTAGGCAAAAATTGGGGGAGCAGACGTACCCGGAGGGTACACAGTGGGGCAGGCGTACCATGGAGGGGGAACAGACGTACCCGAAGGGGGCCCTCCCCCACAAGCAACTACACTGGGCCAGGCTGATCGTCGCGTTCGATCGATGTCACTCATATAACCATAAATCAATCAACAACTGATTGTTTGCAGCACTGGGCGGTGTTCGTACAGAAATACGACGGAGTCGGCTATGTGGTGCACTTGAGCGGCGGCAGTGACACGCTGTCGGACAAGAATGCGCCTGATTCTGCAAGCACGACCACCGCCGCCATTGTCGAGGAGGACGAAAATGTGCCGACGACCAGTGCGCAAAATGGTGGGCCGCTTATTTTTTTGTTGAATTTCTGGGCGAATTGTTTCCGAGATATTTTATAGTGATTTTGACAATGCGTAGTTGATTAGCTTATCTAAACACTGCAATGTGAACGGCAGTGAACGAAATACTTTCGGCCGTATCGTTGTCTGGCATTGGTCCTTTGCTCCAGTTGGTTGCCGGCTCAATATTTCTGATTCTAACAGCGTTAAAATCGTATGACTGTGGACTTCGTGGGCATCAC
>JASAMV010002485.1:0-22929 GCA_030248065.1 Rhynchonema sp. JSB1_4 | reverse complement strand
ACCCCCAAGGAACTACATTGGCAGTTACGTTGACGAAATTAGATAAACCGTTGTCTGTTGAATCTAACCTAGCCTTCAAAAGTCTTTGCTGATCCATTCACATTCCTGCGCGCCTGCTGATGTGTCTATTTAGACTGCCACCGCCACCAGGGCCAACAATTAGAGCGGTTTGTGCATGATTCTGCTTGTTTGGTTGGACGTTTTGTGTTAACGGAGTTTTTGAAATGAATGCGATCTCTGACGCTACACAAATGGACGAGACGTGTGAAAAGCTAAGTATTTATTGAAGCAGACCAGATAACGAAAAAGGGTTGGATTTGCGATGTTTTTATAGCTCCCGAATGCACTTAAATGCGTGCGTGTGTGTGTGTGTGGTACACGTCATTTTACACGAGCGTGCAACCGATTGTTGTTGTTATTATACAATTCACTTTTGTGTCTTGTTTGAACACATTACCTAAACATGTGTTGCTTTGATGAAGTTAAATGTCAAGGCAAAGGTGAAAATGTACAGAAAGTGATGAAAAATGGAGCCGAACTGAGTCACTCGGTCGGCAGGCTCATGTTGAGTACCGTCCGGAGGTGATGTTTGGATGATGTCAAAAAAGCGAATAAGCCCAAAAAATAAATCGGCTCTAAGATCACAGGCGTGACTTTTTATAAAAGCCGCCGCCCACGCATAATCCGGGGTGTGGCGACGTCCCGTCCATAAACCAATACGGTGACCAGTGACCCATAATTGGATGCGTGTTACTACTTGATCAACACGTTACCATGCTTAATCTATTGGCATGTTAATGTCTAGTTATTGAGTGCGTTGTTTGACAATGTCCATTAGTAATTCTGTCCTGTGCACCACAGTGCGATTGTCGTTTGCATCGTAAAACAGGCTATGTAATACCACATCTTTGCTTCAAACAAGGGCAAGAACTGCGGCAAAAAAAAAAAAAAAAAAAAAAAAAACAAAAGCGTCCCCCCCCCCGTACTCCAAAAAAGACTTGCGCCAACGACATTATTAATACTAAAGTTCGGTAAAGTAAAAAGAAAATATAAATCGGTGATTTAAAAAAAAAAAAAAAAAAAAAAAAAAAAAAAAAAAAAAAAAAAAAAAAAAAAAAAAAAAAAAAAAAAAAAAAAAAAAAAATGACTGGAAATCTGTGAGTTCGACAATAAATAAATTGGTTTTCTTTGCTCTCGCTGTGACGTAGTACGACTAAAAAAAAAAAAAAGAAAAAAAAAAAAAAAAAAAAAAAACAGCTGCTTTAAGATGCTGCGAAAACTTGAATAATTTGCATTCGTCATTTTTTTTTTTTTCCATCGGTTTTTTGGTGTCATTCACTATTCACTTGCGATGAGTGTCACTCAGTAACAATATAGACTCATACATAAGTGTATTGGAAATCGAAGTTGGCTTGTGAAGTGACGTTTCATCTCCCAGCGTACATGCACCGTACCGCATTGGCCGGTTCCCTTGATTTCTTGCTCTGCTCAAACGCATGTGCCGTGTCGTAATAATAAAGGAAAATGACGATGTGGGTGACAAAATATTGATCACAGATAAAAAACAAATTGTAAGCGAAGTGATAAATGATGAGATTAACTTGCAATCATCTAAAGCATGTGCTTTTTACATTCTTTTGATTTCGCCACTTTATCACATCTTCACACATGAATATTTGGCTTCTTTTTGTTCTTGAATCACAGGGATAAGACAATGGCATCACCTTCACCAAATAGTAAAGATTTGTAATAGAAAATCGGGTAATAAAAATGGGCGTGGCCGGTTGTTGTCTAGCCGAGGTGGCGTGGGCATGCTGTGTATGATAACAGCGAAATTTCTGCCTGCAAGCATTGGGATGAACACCAATGTACCTATGGTAATGTGTGTAATGGCAGGTGTGTCGCAATTTCATTCCTGACGATGGCCCCGACTGGGAGAGGTCACGCATTGAAACAGAAACTTCCTACCGCCTTTCGTGCCTTATTGCATTGTATAATTAACTTGTGTTTTTCCTCACCGCAATATTGTCGTTAAACTACGAAGTCGTTCAAATCGAGTGCGCGATCGGTTGACATTGACTTGAACTGTTATCCAATCAAACATGTTCGCCCCCCCCAAGTCGTCAACTAACATTCCGTCGCCACACGAGTCGACTCCCTCAATTTCGTTGCACTCATCGGATCCGGATCCGTTGGCCACATCCTGGTCGCGACACTGGCCAAACAGCGTCATCGCACCACCGCCGTTCACGATCTTCTTGGCCCAACGTTTGAGGAACTTGCCGCTTTGGTAGTACGTCTCCATATACTGGTCTGTGTGGCACAGATCAAGATTATATTGCTATACCTATCGATTAGGGTCTGTCTGTTCCTGACCCGCTTTCATTCGTAAGCCATATCGTCGAACTTTGATTAAATTTTGAGCCATTGGCGGTCAGAGCTTTCAGCCATAAAATCTGTGGGCATCACCACACAAACGAACCTGGTTCAACGGTAAAGCGTTGTTCTAATTGACAGTCTTGCGCCATTGACAGCGTGACGAAGGCAATCATGCCAATGAGCACACAAGCTCGCATATGTATCATTGTATTCACTAGTAGTTGTAGACTGTAGTCGTAACTGGTATCTGGTTTGCCTTTGGACGGTTTAGTTGAAGTGAGATTCAGATCCGTGATCCAACACTTTTGTAGCGGAAGTTTTACGGGTTGATGAATGACGGACGCCCACTTGACGCCGGCTGTTGCATGTGTTTTTGTGCTTTGATCGTGCGGTTTATGCGTCAATAGGCATGATTTAATGACTGTCAGGTATATGTCAGAGCTGTACTGTACAAAAACCGGTGATGAAATGTCTGTCACGGGACGAGGCCAAGCTATAATGGGTTGGATAATAGATTTCGGCAGCTATTTGGGCTTCGTGGGTAACTTTGGTCTTACAATCCGAATTTCGGGTTAGTTATTGCGTATCATCTTTAACGAAGCAGTTATGGCCCATTTAACGGCTAAACTTGGCCATAGCTGTCTCACTAAAAGTGACATGCAGAACTAACCTGAAATTCTGATTAAGTGCCCAAACAACCCCAGAATGGCAATTTTTTACCAAGACCGGTTAAATGGCCCCAATTGACGTTTCCCCTGTTAGTCTTTTCAGAATGATGATAGGAAAGACGATATGGGCACCGGATTCAGATTCCCCAATCCAAATTATAGTCTGAACCCAGTTGTTGCCGAATCCATTTTACGGGCTATAGGTAATGTTATGCATACCTGGTTATTCTAACAATGCACAAGTGGCCAACAGCCACCCCCAGCAAGATCTAGCTCCTTTGTCCTTTGCTAGATCACAGTGAAACATCTGCAACGGAGTGGCGATTCATTCTCTCTGCTCAACGCATGTGCCGCATGATAATAACAAAGGAACATAACAATGTGGTAAAAAATATGGATTACAAAACGAAACAACCAGTTGAGGCGAAGGGATAAATGACGAGATTAACTTGCAATCACGTGCTCCTTTTACATTCAGACCCGCAATAAAAACGATTTCAAGTATTCGCACATGATTAATCGGTTCCAGTTTTATGGATCACAAAGGGTAAGATAGGTAATGGCAAACACCTGCACCAAATACAAGATTGTCATAGAAAGCTCAGTTGATAAATCAGGTGATAAATGTGAGATGGTTTGCTGCTTGGCCGATCGTTGTTTAACCGACAGCGTGCCCGCCTGTAGCACAGCACTTCCTGCAAGTCAATAGTGGATTTGCGCTGAACAGCATGTGTAGGGTATTTAGTACTTTTGTCTCTGAGACGCTGGCCGGTCCGCGAAAGATTACTGTGCGCAGCTGTGAGATATCACGGACCGAAACAGCGACATCGCGATCTGGTCTCATGCAGTTGGGGCGCGGTCAGAGTCCCTTGTTGTGTTGTTGATATTGTTGACTACTATCTGTCCTCAGTGCAGATTGTCAAGGCACATTGTCTTTGCGATCCGTTCAAGTCAAACGTGAGATCGGTTAACATTGCACTGAATTACTATGAAAGCTGCGTACTCAGGCGACTAACATTCCATTGCCACACGAGTCGACCTGCTCAATTTCGTTGCACTCGTCCGGTCCCAATCCATCGGGAACACTCTCGTCGCGACACTCGCCGTGCAACATCATGTAACCACCGCCGTTCACGATCTTCTTACGTCGCAAAAACTTGCCGCTTCGAAAGTACGTCTCCATGTATGACTGCTGTTCGTCTGCATGGATACACAGATATGGCTGATGGTTCCAAATGTGGATAACGGTCTATCCAATGAGGCCCGGTCATTGGGTCCTCCTGTTTTCATTCGCAAAGGCGGTCCGGTCTAATAGATCCAATACTAAAGTTTGACTAAACCATGGTCTAGTTTGATGACCAGTGTATTTTGTCATAAATGTGTGCACCATCGACCAACCTGGGCCGAGTGTGAATTGTTGCTCATATTCACAGTGTTGCGCCATTGACACGGCTACGAAGGCAATTATGCCTATGAGCACATAGGCCAGCAGATATTTCATTCTATCGGTTGTAGTTGTTGGATTGTAGTAGTGGTTGTTGTCTTCTAGTTCGTCTTTCGACGGTAAAACTGAAATGAAATTTAGATTCCTGATCGAACGCTTTTGTAGCACAAGTTTTCAGTTTTGATGAATAACGGACGCCCACTTGACGCCGGCTGTTGCACTTGTTTTTCATGGTTCATGTGTATGGTTTATGCGTCCATGGGCATGATTTGATGACTTTTTGCTGATGTGGGTGTTATAGGCGGAGCATCTGTGCTAAAAAATTAGCGTCAGTGACAGTGAGTCTATTTTGGATGAAAATCGTAAAATTTCTGAAATTTGGACGCGCCTTGTGGTGCATTCACATGCACACGCGCACAACTCGCCCACTCGAATTGTTCCCCGTTTGCAAAGGATGGACCACCCACCATACCCACTGACCTTTTTCAGGGTCCGTTTCGGTTTAGTCCGAACACCAAATGCAGTGGATTAACAGGGCGCATTTTCACGCACGCTTTTGTGTTCGGACTGATGATAAGAATTAGCGGATTGCGGATTAGCGGACTGCTGATAAGTGCAATTCAGATCATTGAGCGCATTGGTGCAAGATTCATCGGGCTAAACAATCTGGCTGTTCAAATGAAACAATTGTCATGTACAAATGGAAGTGATATTCAAGCCATGATGGGAAAAACTTTTTTCTGGGCTTTAAAAAGCAACCAAATCATTTCCAATGAACGGAATGGGTTTCATTTCCTATCCATACGCTTGTTTCGTGCTTTGATTATGCTTTCAGAGAAAATAACAGACTTTTGAACATGTGCTCCAGTGCTAATCCGAAAAAAAAACAGGACCATTTCTAACTGAAATGTACAGCACGCTAATCCGCTTTGCATTGGAAATACATGCGTTTGGCGGACTGACGGTTAAGACCTGGATAGTCTGCTATTCAATAGCAGGCTAATGCTTTTTTTCATTGGGGACACAAAAGCGTGTGGGGCAGTACCGCTAATTCGCTTGCATTGGGCAGTCGGCCTAAGGCTTGGGCTGCGATCCAGCTTCGGGCTGTGTGTTTGGCCCATGCCTGAATAAAACAAATCACTAACCTGGGCAAGCCCAACAAGCGCGGAGCAGTATCCCTGATATCTGGTAACGTTACGTGCACTATTTTCAGGCTACAGCCTGCTGCATGAGAACATCGATGTTGTGCCCAACGTGCTGTTCCTGTTGAAACACGCGGCGGACGTCAGCGCGGTGTCGAAAGATGTGAGTCGGTCATTTGAGGAAAACAACTACAATTAAATCAAGAGATTAGGAAACGAACTGTGCACATGCCCCTGTCAATAACTCAGCCCGAGCATTAGCCTAACCCTAAAAGAGATCGTCAATTCTTTCGCTAGTGGTCCCCATACATACAGTGCAAGGAGTGCAGTGGTGGCTTTGTTGTATGAGATCAACCATTCCGCTAGTGTTCGTGCTACAATTCTGTCCAAAAGTAGGTTGGAATGCGCTGAATGCTAGCGCTTGATAAACGGCGCCTATAATTGACCTGAATATTTTATGGAACCGTCGAGTTCGTTTCAGGGTGTCACCGCTCTGCACCTGGCCTGTGCACACGGTGTCGACGCGGTGATCGAGCCATTGTTGCAAGCGGGCGCCGATTGTAACAAAGTGTCACTACACGATCAGCACGACGACACGGACCCGTTCGCGACCGGCACCCAAACACCGATGCACATGGCCGTGCAGAATGGGCATGAACAGACGGCCATGTTGTTGTTGAAACACGCCGGTGCGTGAACATGAGGACGGGGCAATGTTGGAATGCGCGCAAATATACTGGCAGGCGGGAAAAAACCGAAAAAAAACCGTTTTTTTTCGAGACCCGAATACTTTTCCGTTTATTTTTCCGTGGGTCCCTTTTCGGTTTTTGATCGGAAAAATATCGGTACTTTATTCCAATTTTTCCAAAAAATTGTAATGCAAAACTGATGAGTTTTTCGATTTCAGTGAAAAATTGGCTCGAGCGCAAAAATTAACCGGCCCAAAATGGGCCAAAAAGCGCGTAAACCAAGTGTTTTCGACTGACTTCAACGCTCTTCAAGGGCACTCTCGTCACCTTGAACAAATTTTGCACTGAAATCGTTATATTTTTCGAAATTACGTTCTTAAGTACTGGAAAAGTATTTGGAAAAAAAAACGGTTTTTTTTTCGAAAAAAAACCGTTTTTTTTCCACGAAAAATAAAAAACGGTTCTTTATGACAGTATACGCGCAAAGCCGTCGTCTTTTGAGCGTGATTATAAACACATATGGTTTGCCGCGATTTTGTTTTGTATGCGGACTGCGGATGCGGTATCGCCAAAATCTGCGCAAATATACCGAAACATGGAGTATTTGTGGTGGACGTTATCATGTGTTGTGCGGACGATGAAACAAGTGCATTATCTTGTCACAAGACCGGCGGATATTTCACGTTAGAAATTAGTTGCCATTTACAGCCACGAGTCCAATCAAGATCGATCTGAACATTGTGGACAGCAACGACGAAACACCGTTGTCTCTGGCACTCGCCGCTGGCTACATGCAGGTTTGTGTCCATTGGTTTTTTAATTGGTGTCATTCTGTTCCCATGGTTCCTCACCACAGTGACCAATGGCCGGCAAGCACTTTGTTATCCGAGTCGGGCTTCGGTTTGACGTTGTCTTGCCATGAAAACGTTTTTATATAATGCAATATAATCCCGTGAAAGAGTAACCAGCTGGTCGTGCGTCACACGCACGTGTGCCATGTAGTAATTCAATGCAGCCAGTGCGCCCCCGGGCTGACATTTCTGCGCATTAAACCATTTTGATGCCCAGTCAACGTCAGACCCGAAACCGACCCGGGTTGCCGTCGGCAAAGACGATCCATACTGGTACTAATGTTTCACCAGCGCGTTCATTCACAGTTGTGCGACGCGTTGATCCAAGCCGGTGCGAATGCGAATCAACAATCAGCCGACGGGCACACGTTGCTGTTGCGATTCATCAAAGAACAAAACGAGCAAGCCGCCATGTTTCTCATCAAAACTGGCGCTTCGCTGGCGCAACGGTGATTGGCGCTTTCATAAGCAAATAGAAATCTTGGCGTTTATAATGTTTACGTTTTTGGTGTTTATTATATTTTATGACTTTTTGCCAGTTCCCCGACCGGCAGCACCTGTCTGCAGTTGTCAGTGGAGCACAATCTGCCCACCGTTCTGCGTGCATTGTGCCGTGCCGGGGCGGACATGAACGTGAGAGATGGCCAACAAATGTGTCCATTGTGGACTGCGCTAACGGTGAGCGTGCATCGAGTGATGAATATTTCGGTGTTGGGTCTGGGGGCACTTTCTATTTCAATTGTAACGAGCTACAAATTGTACGGTTGATTGTTGAATCAGTCATATCATTCGATATCGTTGTTTCTGTTTTTTTCGACAAGCGTAAAAGTTGTTCACAATGCACATGGGAGCAACTTTTACGCTGGTCGAACGAACACAAACAACGAAATCGAAAGATATGATAAAACCAATAACTTACAAATTGTAAGTTTTTACAATTGTACGGAATACAAAGTGCCCCCTGGTCGATGTGACAATGAATGACCGCTGTGCTCTACTCCACTGTTTTTTTCGAACAGAACGCTATAAAACTGTCGTACTTTCCGTGCATTTTCCATAGCAACCGAAACCAAATCACCCGTCGTTTCACTTCTGGATGATGTTCGTAATCGATTGCAAAGCCCTTCGTAGCAGGGGAAGGCATAAGCGATCAGATGGTGCGCTTCATATAATGTATTGATATTGGTCGCACAATGACTTTATAAGAATTGGTCAAATCTTTTTCCTGAATCGCAAAGCAGGCTAGTGACGGGGCAATGACGTTGCGTTGCGCGATCACACACAAAACACGTAGTAAAGAGAATGTTTCAGACCTGCGGCAACGTGGTTGATCTGCAAGATTACTTTCAGCTGAAAATGTTTTGTGAGAATCAACGTGAAAATCAGGATTGATTTTGATGAATTCTTATATGGTCATTGTGCGACCAATACATACTGCGAACCGTGAAACATTTTTAATTGTGGTCTGGTTTCGTGCCTTGGCGGTATTTTTTGAAATCCAAGCACGTTTATGTTCAATAAGTGCATATAGTTGCAGATGAAAAAAACGGGTTTTCTCCTAAAAAACGGAAAAAGCAGTTATTTCAGTGAGTATATTTTCCGGAAAAATTGTAAGTATAAAAATGCGAATTTCAGAATGACCACAGCGAGGTGGCGTCGATCCTGGTGGAGCACGGTTGTGATGTGGACGCTTGGTGTCCGGGCCCGGACGGCGGCGAGCAGACGTTGTTGCACAAAGCCATCGATGACAATGACCAGCGCACGGCGTGCTTCCTCATTAGGAGGTTGGAGCTGGAGTTGGCATTTTCGATTTTATTTAACCAAATTTAGTAGCTTTTTAGCTGCAAATTTTTTTTTGAAGAGCTGGTAAATTTTCAAATTTAGTAGCTTAAAAGCTACTAAATTTTTATATTTGGACCAAAAAAGCTTGTAAATTGGCATTTCAGCAGAAAAAGCTACTAAAATTTTTCACTTTCCTACCTTTATGCTACTAGCTCATTTTGAAAAAATAAACCCTGGTTGGCATTTGCCCATTTGCTGGCTCGTTGAGTCAGTAAGGTTTTGAAATGAGCCAGTCAGTCAGTGGGACATTTTGAAAAACATCAGGATCGGAGCACAGTTGCAGCGTGTTTGTTCAGTGGCTTTATGTGAGTAAAATCCGGGGAGGGACTGACAGTGTATGCACTGGTCACGTGAACTGGCCGAAAGCAAAGCGGCCGGGCGACACACGCTTCTCCGAATCGCAAGTAGTTGCGGACGGTATATCCCCCAAATTCAGCTACGTATCTTTTTTGCTTGACTGACCCAGCTATCTGTCTTTGTTGCAGCCCTTTCCCAGCTCGCTACAGTATCTATTTAACCAAGCAGCCAAAATCTATCTTTTCCTTCAAAATTTTTTTCACAAAAATGACCTCAAGAAAATTTTTCCACGAGTATCAAGTTTCATCGACATTTTGATGTTGTTGTGGTTTCTGTACCAGCAATGCCCCCTTACACCTCAAACCGTAGTCCATCTTTCTTGGTCCCGGACCGCCGGCTGGCTAGCTACCAGCCAGTCACAACTCCAGCTGTCTATCTTGCTCGAACCAACAACATCACTGGCCCGAAGTGCCCTGACATGTATGATAACATTTCGTTGCCAACGTGCGGAATGTAGTGCCGCAATCCCCTCGCCCCGGAATGAAGTGTCTCATGAACCGTATCTCAGTGCCCGGCCCGTCCACAGTCGCTTGCGCTGCTATTGTGAATCGAGCCCGCAATCGAGATTTGGCCTTGTTGAATTAACCTGATCTTTCATTCGATTGCAGCCAATGTGCCCTGAACGTGTGTCGTCGTGGTGGGGCATCAGGTTCTGCTGACAAGGACACCCCATTGCACATGGCCTGTGCTTGGGGCCTGAAGGATGTCGTTGGTGAACTCATGCAACACGGTGCCAATGTCAACGCGCAGGTGCGGGCGCTGGTTTTTTTTCTCGGATCCTTTTTTGATTTCGGGGGCTGTTGTTGAATATTCACCAATGGCAGTGGGTTTGTGTGGCGTTTATGCTATTATGCAGAGACCGAAATGAATCGAAGAAGGCGCAATGTTTTTAACGTTATCACGCAGTGGTAATTACCTGGTTAACGGCAAATCAGGGACCAAAATGCCGCCAAAAATGCGCAAAAAAGAGGTTGCAATCTAAAGAGCCTCGCTACATATACATATACTGGCGGACGAAACAAACCGTTTTTTTCACGAAAAAAAACGTTTTTTTCGAGGCCCGAATACTTTTACTTTTTGGTCGGATGTTCGGACCAAAATTTTCTATGAAAACATACTTTTGTGTCATGCGCTCATATCTTGTGCCCAAACACTACTTTTTTGACAGGGACGCCGTAAGTACTGGAAAAGTATTTGAAAAAAACGGTTTTTTTTCGAAACAAAACCGTTTTTTTTCAACGAAAAATGAAGAACGGTATTTTACGCCAGTATACATATACATAGTGGGCCGACTGTATTTCTGTTCGAAAAAATGCGCAGGACTCGGACGGCCGTACGCCAGTGCACCTGGCTGTCATCAACCATCACAACGAACTGCTCGCACTGTTGTTGCGGTCGGCTGATGTTTCACTGGCGCATAGAGACCGAAAGGGCGCAACACCGTTGGCTGCGGCGATGCACGCGAACAACAATGATGCGGCCAGGGCGATACTCGCCAGGGACAAGAGGGTGGCCGTGCAGGTTGGGAGGGGGGGAGAGATTGGAAAGCCATCGGCAAGTGAGTCGTGAACAGTGTGTGGATACACACAGGCATGTTGACGGCGCACTTGCTTATGCAAGGGGGCACAGGGCCGTGGCCTCTACCGTCTAGTTAGCCCCTGAAGGGGGCAACATTCCCTGAACGACGAAAGACGAATTTGGCTGAATTTTCACTATGATACACTTCACATGTTCCCACCATTACCAATCAACTGTGGCAGTCGCAAAAGGCCAGAATTTTGCGAGGGACATATCTTGCGTAGTACTTGGCTTTAAAATTGCGAAGTTATATCTATCTGAAGAAGCAGCAGATGACCATGGGTGATATTTTCGAAACGGTGTAAAGGTCAGTTGGATGTAAAGGTCGGTGTAAAGTTCGGTCGACAGCTTAGTGTGATAGACCTCGGTGTAAACTTGAAACATTCCACGTTAATAACATGCAATGTTTCACGTTTACACCGAGCTACGCCGACCGAGCTTTCGACCGAACTTTACACCGACCTTTACGCCCAACTGACCTTCACACCGTTTCGAAAATTCCACCCAATGACTGGATTTGACCCCCACGTTGCTTGTATGGACAATCCATCGGCTCATAGCACTTTTTATACACGCAGCGCATGCAGCAGCACACGCCATTTTCTAAACAAAATGCACACTTTGAGCGAGTGTCATACTTTGATGACCGCTTTTTAATTTATCCGGTTTTCATTTGCTGCTTGCCATAACACTTTTCTGCACAGTTCCAAAATTTGGGGATGTTTCAACGGATAACTGCAGAGAATAGATGCATTCATTGACGGCAGTAATGCAGCATGCAGCCTGTGTGTGCGAGTGCCATGAGCTGGTGGATTGCCTATACGTGCGTCTTCGATTAAACTTCCCGTAACTGTTTTGTGAACGAGAGCTAATTATACTGCTGTTGTTTCAAACCTCAACATCGCGTGCAGTATATGCCACGATTTCAGTTCGACAACAAAGGTTTCAACCTGTTGCACACCGCAGTCAAGCAGTCCGATCTTGAATCGGTGCTGTTTCTGTTGTCGGTGAATCTGGATGTGAACACGCCCAGTCGCGATTCGGCCAAGAACACCGCGCTGCATCTCGCTGCGCACGGCGGACACGAGATGATCGTCAGAAATCTGGTTGGTGGATGATGCTGATGATTTGAAGTGTGCGTGGGTTGTAGATTTTTTGTTTGTTTATTTTTGTCATTGCGTTTCTGGAATTCATTGATGTAATGTGACTGCTGCGGCATGGGGTAATCCATCGCCCAAACTTGGATTACGTACCGTATGTATCTAGTTAACCAAAAATATCGTTGGCCCCAACATCTAGCCTCTCTACCATCCACCACGTCCGGACATCAACCCACAGTAATTTCAGATCCAAAAGGAGTGTACAGCAGTGTTTTATTTAGTTTTTATAAATGTGAGCAATACTTATAATGATAGAGTATTCTCAAGACCTTGACTTGAGTCTTAAATCTTAAATTCTTCCAACACCTTGACTTTTGGAAGAATGCCGCCAAAATGGCTTGCCCCGGCCAGCTGTTCTTGCCAGCAGCAGCAGTACTGAAATTTCCTGCAAAACTTACCAATTGCTTGTCTGCCATTGACCGCTGTTATTGTCAATATCGCTGTTTGGTTATTCAACCCAGATCCTTGCTGGCTCGGACGTGAACGCTCTGAACGCACGGAAACAGTCGCCGTTGTTGTGCGCGGTGATCAGCGACCAGTCAATGGTCGTCTCGATATTGTTGGAGAATGGCGCTGACTGCACGGTGGTCGATGATGCGCTCAATAATGGTCGGTGGATGTCATCGTTGTCGTTTGGCTGATGTATTGGCTCTGGTCGGTATGCGTGTGGGCCGGGTTCGCACCTGGTTTGGCCGCAAAATGCGTCGTGTCACTCATTCATATCTTGCGGCGTCGTTGTTTTTGGTGGCTTCGACCAGCACGAAAGTGGTCCACAGTTTGCTGGGGAGCAACTTTTGCACTGGCGGTCGAACCCAGAGAAAGAACGAAATGTATTGCGAGGTATGATGGCGCAGCCCGTTTTGCGGCCGGCCCGCCCGACCAACCAAACGCGGTTGCCAAGCGCACATACACATAGCTGAGTTTTGATTGGCCGTATCATAGTCAGATTTTGTGCAAACGGCTTCTTGCATCCGACGTCTGTCATCGACTTTGTCCAATTTATCTTTCTCGATCCTGTTCGATCTTTACAGCACTGCATCTGTCGGTGCAGGTCGGCAGTCTGGCCTGTACGCGTACGTTGTTGCACGAGTCTGGCGTCGATGCCGAGGCTGTGAATCTCAAGTATGAGTTCCTGCCAATGATTTTTTATTAGAATAATGTAGTCCAGCAATATCTGGCTTATACTAATGTGCTCAACGCAACTGCCTGTGTTTCACGCAAATGCAACAGGGTGTCTGCTGTCCTCAGCGCACCTGTCGCGCTATCCAGATGTGTTACGTTATATAGCAACCACACATTCATTTATTCGCGCTCATTTACGCCTGCTGTCGTTGGTCAATAGTTTGCTTGCATCCCGCATGTGTTGCATTGCACAGCAGACACCCACCCAACCGTGTTTGCGCGAATTACAGGCAGTTGCGTTGACAGCAATAAAATTAGGCCAAAGTTTACTTTCTTGACTGTCGCTGCAGAGGACAGACACCGTTGCACGTGCTGGCGACATTCGCGAAAGAGAATGCGCACACAATTATGCAAGCGTTCGTTGATGTCATGCCTGAATATAATCTGGATCGGTTGGACACCGATGGAAATTCGGGTAGAGTAACTTCATTTTTACTGGATTATTAAATTTATGAGAATTCCAGAATGCATGTTTGTTTATGAGCGACATGTTTTGCGCTGTTCGTTCCCGGCCTGCGCTCGAAGACGAGCGATAATGCAGATCACCGTCAGTACTAATGCACCAGATGGCCTCGTGATCCCAAAGATGTGTTTGTCTATTGTCTTTTTATGCGTGTTGAACTGACACCACCACCATCTTTTTTTTTATCCCATTCTGTTGCAATTTCAGCGCTGCTGATCGCCTACATGAACGGTCACTCGCAACTGTGCAAAACGCTGGTGCATTTGGGCGCGTGTCTCGGCATCACCAATTACATGGGCGTGAACATGTTCAATTACGAGGTTCCGACTAAACAACTCCTGGTCAATCTATTGGGTTAGTGGGCGGCTTTGTTTAGAGTTTTGAAACGTGTTTTGGGCTTGGGCACAATCGACGTTGCTGGTATCCTAGGTCGGGGTGGTGTTGACTTTGATCTGACATCGAAATATGTTTGTGCATCACGCGCTGTTGTGGTGAGGCAGCAGCGAACCAGTAGTCGTGCAGTGGCTGTGCAGCACTCCCACCCACTCACGCGTGTTATCCATTGACACACATGACCAGCTGGCTGAGGTTTCACGGTTGGGTGTAGTATGTGAATAAATATTGATGCGAAATCAAAGTCGAACCCACCCCCGGACCAATCCCAAGCCGGGTGTCGACAAAGTGCGACCACTATTTTGCAGACCGACTGAGCCAAGAGCCTCGTTGGGCGGACGGCGAGTTCTGCTCTGAATGCACCAACAAATTCTCATTGACAACACGCAAACATCACTGGTTTGTTGTTTATTCCGTTGTGATGTTTCAACATGATGTGTTATAATCAGGCCTGCATGTAACATTGATGTTTCACAGCCGTCACTGTGGTCGACTGTTGTGTGCGAAATGCAGTGCGCGCGAAATGCCCATTCTCAAGTATGATCTCCAGAAACCCGTGCGCGTTTGTGATATTTGTCATGGTGTGCTCACGCTGGGAGCGCAGTAGACGCTGTACTCTAGCTAATGTTTCAATTTACTTTATGTAGTATTCTGCTGCTGGCCAAAGCTTGCGTGTGTTGTGCACACATACAAAAAATCGAAATGTTGCACAATGTTTCAAAAAGTGCCATGTTCATTTTGTCTCGATTTTCCTGATGTCATTTTGTTCCAGCATAATGCTAATTTGATTGAGATCCTGTTTTACGGCAGTTTTGTGATACGTTTCTTCCACTCTGTTATCCCCGTCGAAACTCATATGATGTCTTGGCCCCCCATATTGGTTGGTTTGGTTGCATTTTTGTATATCTTGCTGTCGATTTTTTATTCCAGATCTACGGTTACACTCTTGTTTTTCTCATGTGCATTCGAAATTTTGTGATACGCAATCACTTATACCATTATGGTGAATCGTTTTTGTTGTTTTCTTGTGATTTTGATGTATCTACTTAATATCATTGTGACATAGGAGTGTTAATTATTTTGTCATGGCTATCGTATTTTCATTTACAGAGTTGTATATCGTCATATTTATTGTTTAGATAAATAGTTATTACGGGATTCTACGAAAGTTGTGTTACTGATCTGTGACAGCGTAATTTCAGGTGCGGAATACTCACACAAAGATTGCAGAAATCGTAGTCGATTTTTTGTGATCTTCTACATTTGGATTAACTTTAGTTTCATGGCTCGATAGCCACATTCGGATTATCGGCCGGGTTCAAATGGTCTCCTTCTCTTTCGTGACATTTCAAATCCTCGCACGTTTGCAGCGCGTGCGCGTCAAAGCGATGCAGCGTGTGCTCACCATAGCACGCATTGTAGTGGTGCCGGTCGGGACTGTTGATGCGCGCGTTGTAACTGCAACAACGTTGATGGGTACTACTCAAACTCGCGCACCCACAATGGCCGACATCGAACTTTGTGTTCCCAACAGGATTCGTCTTGGTCACGTGGGATTTGTTAATTTTAAAGGAGGTTTACTGAGCCACTCATTTCGACCAGTGCAGGTTTACCGGTCTGTAAACAACTTCGATGCTGGTCGAAATTAGTGGCGTCAGTAAATTTCGAGTGAAGAGCATCCTTGACCTCGCGTGAAAAAGTCACGTCACCAAGACTGGTCCGATCCGATAACCAAGTTTGATATCGATCGCTCAGTACGCATTTTGGTGCGCAATACCTGAAAATCAAATTCCACCGTTTCTCATCGGACTCGTTCGGGCCGGACGTATGCAACATGTTGCCGTGAAACATCACACAATCGCCAGGTGCCAAATCGACATTTACGGTGGGTAGGAGCTACAAAAAACATGCGGGATTTTCGGCTTATGCTAATGTGGTCCAACACAAGTGCCTGTGTTTCGCACGAACGCAGCAGCATCTATGTTGTCGTCATCGCACCGGTTCTCACCATCCAAGTGTGTTTTAGTAACCCTGTATTCAGTTTCATCGCACTCATTAGGGCTGCTTTTCCGTTTCCACGGTAATGTCGTTGCGTTTACAATTTGTGCACGCAACCCATCCCACGTGTGTTGGATCTAGACACCCAGCCAGCTGCGTGTTTGCACGAATAATCACCGGCAGTTGCGTCGACAACAATAGCATTAGCCCTATAGTGACAACCTTCTGCACTAATTGCACCCTCTCGATGTCGGCACAAGTCTGTCCGGCCTGTTTGATGTGATCAATCCGGCCCAGCCGATGACTGCCCTTTATTACTTGTAGCCCGCCATTGTGACGGTCACTGCGCGTGAACCCGATCAAACACGTTATGAAGTGCGGGTAGGGTGCGCGGTTGTTGTACCAATAGCTGGAAGAGGGTGCATATGGCCGGTAATGCACGTTGTTGCCGTTCTGCTTTGGCTCGGGGTGGGTTTGACGCTGGGTGGAATTTTCGAAATGGTGTAAATAAGAGTTGGTTGTAAAGGTCAGTGTAAAGGTCGGTCTAGAGCTCGGTCGGTGTGAGCTCGGTGTAAACATGAAAGATTGTTTGCTGTGAACGTGGAATGTTTCAAGTTATTCACACCGAGCCTTTCGACCGGTGGTTACATCCAACTATTATTTACACCGTTTCGAAAATTCCACCGTTTGGCTCGGAATAAGCTATTTTAGCTCATATACATGTGTGAGGCAGCAGCCATTCGGTTGCTCACTGGCTGTTACATGCAGACTTTTGATGACAAGTCAAGCTCAACAAAGCCCATTACCAGGACGCCAGCAAAATGTATGCGCCAGAAGGAGTGTGCGGTGGAGTAGTGATCCAATGCCGTATAATCCTGAGGATGATTACAACTGTTCCGCAGCATTTGGGCACCCAGCCCCGCTTTATAGATGCCGCAGCTGCTGTTCTTTAAGAAAGATTCTGATCATCAGCGCTCCAACCGACCCGTAATCCTGATGCCAATGTATGGTGCCACCGGTTTTGCCCGGTTTCATGATCATCTTTCCACTGTACATGTACAACTCGCCTTGATTGAGCAGCTGAAATGAATGCATACGCACATACAGTTTCAGCGATGTTTCATGAGACCACGCATACGAGCATAGCGCTCGAGCGGGCTTGCTTTTTTTTTGTCTCGGGATGGGCATCGCAGTTTTTCGGCAATATAGCCAACAAGACTTATTCAGCTGGCTTAGGCCTTGGCTGATGTTTCATTTTCTCTAGGGTGCGAAATCGCTCAGCTTAGTCTGAAATCGGGGCCTTTCTATAGACATGTTGCCATAACGACAGAGAACTTGTGTTGACATGGGCATACTCATGTATTTGTGCAATACTAAGGTGATACGACTATACTTCAGGTGACCAGGCTCATAATCCCAGCGATAAAGAATGCCGAATCGGGATTGACATCCGGATTTTTACCTGGATTTCAGGATTTTATCATTATTGAATTTCTTTGGATATCGGGGGTTCGGCATCGGGCAGGATAGCGCTGCACACCAATACCGACCATAAGCATACCTGTTCAGCAACTCCCACTGTCTTTGCATTACCGGCCGTTCGACCCAATATATCAGAACCGGGGTCGTGCCATTCTGAAACATCGTACGAACGCCGATCTGTGTCCTTCAACGAGAATTGACTGTCGAATAACGGTTGCCAGTTGGTGATCGCTGCGTGCAGCTTGTCCAGCTCGACTTCGTTGAAGACGTTGCTGTGTGACTTTTGGATGATATTTTGGACAATATTGGCGGGATTTTCGAAAATTTGGGGCTCATATTATTGCTTGATTTGACGACAACTTAGCCCATTGTAAAGACAAACTACACCAACACGAACACGAGCCCGATTTCGAATGTGGTGTGTGTTCAACGAAAAGAAAGAGAAAATCATCATCCTCCACTTTGTGTTCTTCAACGTGTAACATTTCCCAAATCAGCAGTCACGTCAGAATGTTTCACCATTCTGCCAGCTGCGAAATCGAGCTCATGTTATTGTAGTTTGCCTATGCACGTTATGCACAGACCAGCGTTGGGCAAAAAAACGACGGTGTTTTTTCTTAAAAAAACCGACTTTTTTTAAAAAAACGTCTGCGTCGTTTTTCGTTTTTTTAAATCCTGAATTTCCTTGATTTTCCCTGATTGTTCAGGGAAAGTACCCTGATTTTCAAGGAAAATCAATTTTTGTCCCATTCTTTTCAAAAAATTTTCGCCCAATTTTTACTTTGTCGTCGTCGATATATATACGTCGATATACGGAGTTTGACTTTCAGTGATGACCCCGGCCAAAGTTGGTCCCATGATGCGGGTCTGATGTGGGATATCAACAACTCGCCAGAAAAGGGTTGAAACCAGTTTATTTTGCCTCAGGACACATAGAATTACTTCATTTAACCACGTTTTCTTCTCAACATGAGCGTTTTCCATTTTTTTGCGGGCATATTTTGGTCATCTGGGCGTTTTAAAAAAACGTTTTTTAAAAAACGTTTTTAAAAACGATTATTTGAAAAAAAGCGTTTTTTGCTCAACCCTGGCACTGACATACCTGGCCAGCCAGGGTTCATGGATTGGTGCATTGCATGAAACATCTTAGTCAAAGTCAACATCAAAGTCAAACACTTGCGCAACCCGGATTGACCAGCAAAATGCTTACCAGTCAATATCATATAATTTTGATCAAAACAAAATTCCATCACTTGCCCCCTTACCCCCAACAAACCGAATGATCACAAAACCATTTTTCTCGAAATCGTTTCGCATCTCATCGGTAGCCTTTGGATGTGGCACTGTCGCTGCATCGTTATACTGATAAACGCATTCTGAAACTTCGAAGCTGTTTGGTTTGATTTTTCTGTCCCTGTTTGGTTGCTGAGCATTCGAGATGGCCAAATGGCGAAATAAACCGACCACTAAGTTTCAAGAAACTGGCCATGTTGTCTGCGCAGTGTTTGACACCGGAAAGAACTAGCATGTATTGTATATGAGCTTGCTGACACCAGTGACAAAGAGGAGAGTTTTTCTGTGAATACAGCGAAGCGCTTGCTTAATCACATTGTTTGTGTGTCACCTTGTTCAAAACCCATAAACGCATGTTTGACCTTATCAGTTCTTGTGCGCTATCACTTTTCTTCACGTGTCCAAGATCACGCGGGCGTATCAGGGTCTGAATTTAGGTGGGTGCCCACGCCCATAGAAAGATTTGGTCTCCTTACGGTTCGTTTTCACAATTTATTCAAAGCAAAAATTGCTGTCGCAGATGAGGTGCACGGAGAAGTCCATCAGGAAGACGTGCCAACATCAGGCATTCATGGTTTTTACGACTTTCAACGAGACAAGACTATGACATGTTTATGCTAACATGACTTTGTGATAAAATCAGTTACTGATAAAAACCGATGTGAGTGTTGTACAGGGTATTTGTTGTGTAACTTTTGTGTTAGCTGCCAGTTCAACAGGTGTTGTGTTCGTCTGATCACAACTTGCACCGTATACTGTACTTGTTCGTTGCTTTGGACCACATCCTAATTTCAATTCAACACACTTTTCAATACCTTTTTTATGCACACGATTGAACACAGCTCGAAAAACATGGAAAAGATGTATATCACGGGCAGCAGACCAGAAATTAAAAAAACCGTGTTACAATATACGATAGGTGGAAACTACATAATGTGGAACATCGTCAAGTCCAACTCTGTTTGGGTGGCTGCATGTTCGATCCAGGGTTGGGCAAAAAACGTTTTTTTTATCGTTTTTTTTTTAAAAAAAACGTTTTTTTTTTAAAAAACGTTTTTTTTAAAACGCCCAGATGACCAAAATATGCCCCCAAAAAAATTGGAAAACGCTCATGTTGGGAAGAAAACGTGGTTAAATGAAGTCATTCTATGTGTTCTGAGGCAAAATAAACGGGTTTCAACCCTTTTCTAGCGAGTTGGTAAGAGCCCATATCAGACCCGCATCGTGGGACCAACTTTGGCCGGGGTCATCACTGAAAGTCAAACTCCGTATATCGACGTATCTCGACAAAGTAAAAATTGGTCGAAAATTTTTTGAAAAAAATGGGACAAAAAAATTGATTTTCCTTGATAATCAGGGTACTTTCCCTGAAAAATCAGGGAAAATCAAGGAAATTCAGGGTTTAAAAAAAAACGAAAAACGACCCAGGCGTTTTTTTTTGGAAAAAACGTCGTTTTTTTAAGAAAAAACGCCGTCGTTTTTTTTTGCCCAACCCTGGTTCGATCTGGTGCCAGCCGGAATGCTGTCGGCGTGGTAGCTACAGGGTTGGATTAAAAAAAAGTAAAAATTTTTTTGTAAAAAAATTTTTTTTTTTAAAAAGTTGGCCACTTTTTTATTTTAAAATGAAGTAAGTCCACTTTTTTATTATTTTTCCCCTTTTTTTCGTTATTTTCTCACTTTTTAAGGTAAAAATGCATGTTTTCATGCGTTTTATTGCTCATCATTCTCAAAAAATCGCCTGCGGCGCTTATATTTCAGTTTGAAATGGCGTTGTAATGGACTCATACAGTTCCCAGACATCCCAACAATCGCTGCACGTATAATATAGGACACCCCATACCGTATACTGTGCAGTTATTGAGCTATCGACGTAAGCTATCGACAGACTCCTCGTTGCTCGCCTATTTGCAGTTGTGTGGATTTGTCATTTGTTGCTTTTGTCACACAACATGAGTGTGGTGTAACTCTTTATCTCTCTTCAAATTTATCCCCAAATTCACAAACAGAAGATTGGTCTTCCCTTTGTCATATATGCCCACAGAGTTACCTTCGGGCGGGTTCTCAAAGTTATGACCAAATGGGCTAGATCGCAGGTGATCGACATAAACATGCAAGTCAGTGGAGAAGTTCTCTTTAGTGTCCCTCAAAACATACCTAAGTAACATGATTTCAGAAATTTCATTTTTCTAGAAACCAATTTTTTGGGGGTCCGGAATAAAAAAAAAGTGATTTTTTAAAAAAAATTTTAAAAAGTTTTTTTTAATAAAAGTTCGATCATAAAAATTTTTTTTAATCCAACCCTGGTAGCTAGACACTTGTTGACATGTCAACAACTGTCAACTATCCTATACGCAGCGTGGTAATGCATAGTTGTTGACATCCAATTATTTTTGTCTTTATATCAACAACTGTCCTATACGCAGCGTGGTAATGCATAGTTGTTGACACGAAAGACATTAAAGACAGAAAAGACATTAAAGACAAAAAAGACATTTATTATTTTTGATTTGTCAACAAGTGTCCACATGCCGTCGGGGTAGTCGGCTTGGACAGGGCCGTCGATTCGTCTTGCACATTGACACCGGCGGTGATGGATGCAACGGAAGGGTCCGGTTGTTGTGAGCATGACTGTACGCCATTGTTGTCATTGCACTGTGTGGCTACATGCGCACCTCGACCAGCACCAATCACAAGCCAACTCTCCGTCGGCGTCACACGAGGTCCGTAGAATGGTGGCTAGAATGTTTGCAGTGCGCAAACATGGCAGTGTGGGGTTTGACACATGTCCGTTCGTCGTTGGGAATCTTGCCTCTTATAACGGAGCATTTATGCGTAACACAGGTATTTGCGACAGGTGAGAAATTTCGTTCACTTATATAACTGCGAAGTAGTCCACTAAAACGATGGAGAAAATTAGGGGGAACATGACAAGTGTATAACAGGTAGCGACTCGTGAATGAAGATCCCGTTTTTCAGGGCATGCCACCACCGGATTTTCGATTTTTACGAAAGGATGGCCACGTTGGTTGAGGATCGGTATGGCATGCATGAAAAGTGGCTCTGAGTCACATATTTTCTCTTTGTTAATTACATATATTAAACTTTTAATTTGTATTGTTGTTATAGTTGTGTTGCTATTGCTAAAAGCCTTTTCCCTGAAACTAGGCCCCAAACCCCAAACGATAAACCCCAAATTCTGATCACACACTATAATTTTATCTCTAAACCGCACGCGCTCATAAACACACAAAATACACGACCAGCCAAAACGTAAACTGCGACACGTTGCAAACACAACAAAAACACGTGGTGCGCAAGAATGTTTCACGCGCCCGCAGGCGATAAAGGCGGGATAACGTTTCATGATCTATGATCACAACTTCTCCTTTTTACAAAAAAGGCAAGAAAAACACAAATACAACTCCTTTCAACGGCAAAAAGCGAAAAAATCAACAAGAGCGAAGAACACACAGCGAAACACACACCAAAGAAAAGACACAACAGCACCAACAAAACCAAGGCAAGAAAAGCACAAAAAAGCAAACAACAAGAGAGATCACTCAATAAATGTAGTACTCGAATAAAAATTTGTGGAAGCGCACAAAACAACTGGCACTTTTCATCGTCTGGCAAAAATTACTTTCACATACAGTATTTGTTCATCATAATGTGTATAAAATTGACCTCACAAGTTTATTTTCTTTAATATTCAATATTTCTTCATAAATCCGTGTTTTGTCACAACTTCCGTTTTCATTGCCACTTATCTCAATGAAATCATCCATGAAATTAAGTTTTTGTGCCAGACTTCGTATAATTCAAACGCCAGTTACGATTGGTCACTTGCTGAGTTGTTGAAAACTTGTACATAGTACTTCCCAATTTTAAATTTGCTCTCAATCAAAGATGCGCATTCAATGAAGTGACCATAAACCTCCATTTTGTCTTTTCATTTTCAATATAGATGGCACGCGAATCTCACATGATATGTCTATTGAACATTTATCT
>JASAMV010002484.1:0-25371 GCA_030248065.1 Rhynchonema sp. JSB1_4 | reverse complement strand
CAGCAAACAGATCTACACCGTTGCCAAAATTCTACGCAAAACCCAGATTGTATTTTTTGCTCAAATGTTGTTGATCTACGTGATAATCTGTACTTCGCTTGTGAACTTGTGTATAAATAGCAGTGAAAGTGAGTCAAAAATCTGGATTATTTTGTTGAGCAGTTGCATGGGATATCTTTTGCCAAATCCTACACTGAAACGCAATCATGACCGGTGACTTTTACGTCGTACTCCCATCAAACACCAAAAGCAGGGACAACTCCAAAAACACAACTTCAGAATTTCGTATTCAGCTACCTCAAACCATCCGCTTAGCTGGCTCATGGGAAGTGGCACTGGTGGAGATTGCCTACCCATTTAGTTGGAACAACGTCAACACTGACCTTGAATGGAACAATACACGTAATAATGAAATCAAGGTCATAGACTACAAGGACCACGGGTCTCCAGATTACAACCCTACCGTCTACACTATCACCTTAGAGCCGGGATATTATTAAAGCGCTGATGAATTATATCGCCACATTGTCTCTGCCGTGGAAAAATTAGACTACAGCACAAAAAAGGCTGTCAAAAAAGCAATTACGTTTCATTATGGTAGGTATCGCAACAAGCTTGGAATAGATATAGATCCCAGCTACAAACTGGGTGTTGTTCTCTCGCCACAGCTTCAGTATATCATGGGTTTTGAACAGCGCGGCTACCAAAATTCTGTTGTGGCCACATATCCTCCAGATCTGCGTGGAGGCTTGGATGGAATATACATTTATTGTGACCTGTGTCAACCACAGATTGTTGGAAACACTATGGCTCCTCTGCTTCGCACATACCTACCTATTGTTGGTGAGTATGGTCAGATAATAGAGCGCACTTTCATCGCACCACATTACGTGCCGGTACTTAAGAAGTAAGAAGTAAGAAGTAAGAAGTACGGAGTTCACAGTAGTAGAAATCAGTATAAAAACAGACACCAACAAGCCTATCGCATTCGCATACGGAAAAGCTGTGCTAAAACTTCATTTTCGTCGCAAACATGAGGGTTCAATTTATACCTATTTCTGAAAAAGATTGGACTAATTTCTACATAGCGCAACAACATGGAGCTGGTTTTGCTGGACTACCGTATCAAAGAGGTGCTGGACTTGGAAACATTTTTCGTGGTATCTTTCGTGCATTGTTCCCTGTCGTTAAGTCAGCAGGTCGTGCAATTGGTAAACAGGCTTTAAAGACAGGAGGTGAAAAAGCTGCAGATTTGGTGTCGGGAAAAACGCTTAAGGATTCTGCAGTCTCAAGAGCAAAAGCTGGTACGGCAGCCCTGTTACAAAAAGGAGTGAAGGCATTAGATCAATCAGGCGGCCGGCTGGGTAAACGCCAGACACGGAAAAAAACGCCCATCGCAGCCACAGAAACGTATAAAAGGACCTGGAAAACGCAAGAAGACCACCAGTCGCGCTAAGCGCCAACGTGTTCAGGATCAACTTGGTGTTTACTACACATAATGGCGCAACTGCTTGATAAAAACAGTGCACCTGCATCGGATTCAGTCTTGGATTTATTCAGTGTTCCTCCCACTCAAACTGCTGCGGAAAACAGTTATTGGTATGCCGCACATCCTGTCAACTCAGTCACTTCAGCCGGTCCATATCAGTTCACCGTGCCAGCTGGCCCTGACTATCTGCATTTGGCCCGCAACTACTTGTACCTGAAATTCAAATCGTAAAACCTGATGGCAGCGCACTCGGAGCTCCAAATGTTCCTGGCACCGTCGGAGGTACAGAGCCATTGGTGGGTCCAATTAACATGATCGGGAAAACCTTCTTCAAGCAAGTCAAAGTGGGAATAAATGGTAAACTCGCTTTTGATAGCGGAGATACAGTATGTATGCTTACCGCACACTATTGGAAAGTGAGCTAAATTATGGCTGGGACGCAAAAAGCAGCTCAATGAAAGCCGCAATGTACAACAAAGATGAACCGTCCAACTACGTTGAATCAGCAAACAACAGCGGGTGGGCCAGGCGTGAAAAATTCTTCAGACAGAGTGCCGTCGTTGAAACAATGGCCCCAATACATTGTGATCTGTTTATGTGTGATAAGGCATTGGTCAGCAACTGTCAAGTAACACTGGAACTTCCCCGCAATTCTGATGCTTTTTGTCTCCTCTGCTGGAGAGATGATGCTCCGGCATATAAAATAGAAGTGTTGGAAATGATTTGGTACGTCAAAAGACTGCAGCTATTGAGCACTGTACATCTGGGGCTGGAGGCTGCGCTTATGCGGGGATCAGCCAAGTATCCAATCCGTAGGGTGGCTATGACTAAAATGCATATCAGTCCAGGACGCCAAAACGTCCCAACAACCCCACTGTTTGACGGTCAAATTCCTCGTAGGATTTTGCTTGCTTTTGTGGAGAACAACAGCTTCTTTGGCTCATTGAAGAAAAATCCGTTCACCTTCAAACACTGTAACGTAAAAGAAATTTCTATCCACGCTGGTGGCCAGGTGTTTCCTCGTGAACCATTGAAAATGGATTTCTCAAAGAAGCTGGCGGTTAGACCGTTTGTTCAAATGTTTGAAACATTGGCGCTCTCGGAAGAGAACAAAGGTAATTGGGTTTCCTACTATGATTTCCTGGAAAACTGCACTGTGTTTGCTTTTGATCTCACTCCAGAGCAAGCAGACAGCGCACATTGGGAGCTTATTCGTGAAGGCTCCACAACTGTGCATTGTTTGTTCGGTGAGGCTATAAAAGAACCTGGAGTTGAGATGATTGCATACGCAGAGTTTGATAATTTGGTTATGATTGATCGCAATCGCATCGTGTACTTTGGCTATTCTCTGTAATGGATACGGCTGAATTGTTACGGATTTGTGGCAAGGATCGTGCGTTACATGATTTGTTTCTTGGTGTGTTTCCGTCTAATAAACTACCGGCTCCTTATCGTTTGCCTTGTTGTTTTATTGCAAACACAAAGCCAAGCACACATCCTGGTCAACACTGGGTTGCATTCTACATTAACAAAGAGGGTTACGGAGACTACTTCTGCTCCTATGGTGAAGAGCCACAACGGTTGTTCAAACAGTTTATGGACAACGCTTGCGTGGACTGGAACTATTCTCGTAAACGTCTACAGGATGTCTTCTCCACCACTTGCGGTCTGTATGCAGTGTTCTTTTTACACGCCAGAGCAAGAGGCCTTCCGTTTTACAAGTTTCTGAGTTTATTCACCATAGATACAAGTGAAAATGACAAGATAGTAACAGCATTCATCAACGGATTTTACAATGAAGACACACAAGTGATTGACTATGACATGATATGCAATCAAACAGGTTAATACTCACGTTCAAACAATAACGTCTTCAGCTCATCATGCCACACCGTGCATATTGACTTGAACGGATCACACTGAGTCATAAAGTCCAGAATATCATTCCCGCTGATTTCAACATGGGAGTACTTGATGTTGCGCTCTTCCGACAGGTTGGTCATGATTTGAGTGAACTTGATTCCTCCTCCCTGCAACGGACATCTGGAGCGGAACAGGCCAGCAACATCAGGTGGAATGTAGTAGTATTTTCCCTGAGGGTGGACCATTTGTATGTCTTTGGCCACATAGTCATACGCGGTGATCCCAGTGAAATTGTTAGTTCCATCAAGTTCTTTGCGGAATTCAAACTTGTTGGTCTGCGGATTCAAATAATTTTGATGATCCTTGGCTACCATTTGTTTGATGTAGCGCTCCAGGAAACCGGATATTTCACGGCGGTAAGCCACCAGAAAACAGCAGCGGATCAGTTCCTGCTTGTCCTGCTTTGTGTAACGTTTGCGGCAATCAAAACAGCTGCAGAATGCAGACATGACTTCTTTGCACGCAACAATCAGGGCGTGTGGGTACTTGGTAGGCAGAAGATTGGTGTTGCGGTACCGTGGAGAAATTGGCGGGAATTCAAAGTAGACAAGCGGGTCCTGAGGATCAAAGTCTTCAGGAATGTAGGAACGCACGAAGTTGTAGTGACGGCGTGATATTGGTGGAATGTCAAAGCTGAGAAGAGGATCAAAGTCTTCAGGAATATAGAAACGCATAATGATAAAAACACTGATTTCGGTCTTATTAAATACCATTATTGGTACAAAGCGGCGCACGCGCCGCGCATTTGAGGTGTGTGCCTATATAAGGAATGGATTTTCGTCCCAATCATCAGTTGAATCATGGGTGACTTCAATGATTTTTTGGATGCTCTGACTGGTCCTCTGCAGCTTACTCCGCCTCCTGTGCACCAAGACACCGCGCAACAGCAACCACCTCCTCCGGTCAAACGCCAGGACACCGTGCGTCAACCACCCGCTCCTCCAGTACTTAAGCGCCAAGACGCTGTACGTCAGCCTTCACTTCCTTACAAACGCCAAAGCACTGCACCCCATCCTCTCAAATGAGTTCACTACACACCTTCTGTTCAAAATGAAAAGACAAAGGAAACCAAGCCAAAAAGCTCTAAAGCGCTTCGTCTCAAAATTGCTGAAGAAAGAGAAGCGCCGCCAGAGAAAGCAAAAAAGCGCCCTGCAACGGAGAGTCAAGAGGAAGAAGTATCAGCCAAAAAGATTGCGTCGCAGAAAGAGATAGAGGAAAAGTATGATTGTATTGCTGTTGTGCCTCAAGTGAGCATCAGTGTTCACTACTGTACAGCTTGTGGCAATCATTCCGTGGATGTCAAGTGATTAGTTGTTGTCGGGTTGTTGTCATCATGTGATGTTGCCTTACTGTTATTGCTCGTGTTGTCGATAAAACAAAAGACAACCAGATTTTGTTCTTGGAGATTTTATTTCGGCAACAATGTCAACATCTGACACTCTTTTTTTGACAAGGAAGCAACACTGTATGAAATACAATCACGTCCACAATCACATTTACACATATCACGAAAGACAAAATGAGTTTTCATACAAGACAAAGGAGGCAGTTTTGCATAATGACTTTGTTGAAACACTTTACGATAGAGACATTTGCCATTTCTTGACGCAATACCACAAGTTTCGGGATAGAATGATAGAATTTCAAATGGTTTGAATCCAATAGCAACAACAACACAGTGGCATTCTTGACCGTTGTGATGTCCAACAACGAACGGAAAGTGACACACCAAGCGAATGGATCCTGAGCGTTTATCATGCCCGAGTATTCCAGCCTTCAGTGTAGTTTGAACCAGTGCCATGATATCCATCCCATTCTTGAACTTTGATTTTCCGGGGACTGTTGAGTTAGGCCAGTGATTCTTCTTGATGTGGTGATATCCTTTATTGACGTCTGGAGTCCACGGATGAAGCGGGACTTTTTGCCTGAACTTGGTGTCGAATGACATCTTGATTCTTGGAGGAGTCATAATTAAAATGAAGCGATCAAACAGGAATGACAAAAAAATAACACAGATGTGAGCGCTGCATGCGCGGCGCGTGCGCTGCGTGTGTGCGGTGAGTACCCGGTGCTCAGATGCTATATATATATAAACCAGAATTTACAACGTTCAGTTCATTATTTCATCATGTTAATTCCTGCAGATGAAGAGGATGCCGTGCGCCAGTTCCTGGAGGACAAAAAATGCAAGGAAATTGATCTATTAGACCAGATGTTCATGGATGTCATCGGTCCTTTGCTGAGTGCAACAATCAGTGACAAGAGTCGGGAACTATGCAAAGGATGTCGCAAGTGCAGCTCGTACGCTGATGACCATATCTGCAACTATCCGCCTTCAACTTATATCAACAAACATGGACATGCACTCGGGGAAGCCACAAACCTTGGTTCAGCCTGGGAAGAATTCTGCACTAGGGCGTTTAGTGCTTGTGTTAGCCATCGTGCGCTCAGTTCCTGGTTTACAAACTACAATACGTTGGCCAACTACATTTCTTGGAACGCCGTACTTGTTGGAAAGTACATGGATGAACATCATGGTGATTGTGTGGCAGAACCACCGCTGGACACTCAGCCAATCATTGATTATCCATATTGATTCCCTTTACGTGTATCCAAGTGTCAGGCAATCCGTTGGGTTACTGTATATTTTAGTTTCAAAACTCATTTTCTCTTTCATTATTTTTTTATTTTTTCGTCTGGGGGTAATTGCATTCCCTAAATTTGTAGTGTACCGTTCTCTTCTATTCAGTTGCAGCTGAGTCTTATTAGCGGTTGAACAATAAAAAATAAAAAGAACGACTGATCAAAAATGGCTGATACGAAATCATCGGAATCCCCGGCACCAGTGCCAACTCTGGATGTTTTGGACGTTGGAGTTCGTTCGTCATCGGGCGCATTGGTCCCAGTGGTTGGTTTTATTGACTCTGTTTTGTGCTCAAACAGCTTTTACTGAACATTTTTTTACTACAGCAGGTGCCCCCATGTGACGCTGCGGTGCTGGACGACAACACAACATTGGTGCTGCATTCCGGCGACAAACTTCTCGGTCATCTGACGGGGGTCAAAGGTGATCGGAAAATTAGGGCTGCCGCCTCCAAAGGTGCCGAAGCTCGATCCGTCGATGTCCCGCCACAGTCTCAGGTAGAATCTTTTATTGTAGGTAAATTTAACGAAACCTTGACGCTCGTTCTTTTCAGAAATGTTATCCCACGTCAGTGCTGCCAAGAACTGTCGAAAATCTGTGTCAAAATTCCGGGGCTTCAGCAGCACATCCATCCTCTGCTCGAGTGCTTGGACGAAGCGGTCAAACTCGTTCGCGACAAGGAGCGAGAGCAAAGGCATCGAGTGGGTTACATCGGGTTTACATTTCTACACAACACAAAAATTTCCTGGAGTTTTATAAACTTGCAGGAACCCGACCACAACGATTCGGTTGCGGTCTCGATCGACGAAGAGCTGGCTGTGGATGCGATCTCGAACGAGGAGAGTGTGGATGCGATCTCGAACAAGGAGGTGGTGGTGGTCGAAACTAAATCGATCCCTATCGATCAGGTAATTTTTCATTCAAAATCCTTAAAAATTCTCTTTTATGCACTTTAAATTCCATGCAGGCCCGTCCGAGCAACGTGATTGTCGTGCCGCCAAAACGTCCACTGATCAACCAGCCCGCGATGCCGACAAACATCAAGCGCAGAAAGAAAAACTATGTTAGTTGAATTTTTGATTTGTTTTTTCAGCAGCAGTCTCATCACAGGTCGTGTCAAAAATCTGCGTGAATGGTGTTGGTGACGATCATAGCGATGACACGTTCGATCCCGTCCAGTTCTTCAAAGAGGTTGTGGTTTTCTTTTCTTTCAAATGTGAAATTAATGTGAAATTCAAATGTGCATTTCAAAAAAAATGTTCCTCACAGTCTGGTCTGAACTTCATTGACAACAAAGAGAATGGTGACAATGGTCAATGAAACAGTTTGTTTGTTTGTTTGTTTGTTATTTCAAATTTTCAACACTTAAACGTGATTTTTCAGGTCGACAACATGCTTTCTCTGATGCGTAATTGTTGGCTATTTTTCGTCTGAAAATTAGGTAAAAAATGTGGGTTTGTTTGTTTTTGTGCGGTTTGAACAACTTTCGAAACCATAAAACTTGTCATTTTTTCAGGTCGACAATATGCTTTTCTCTGATGTGTAATTGTTGGTGATTTTTCGTCTGAAAATTAGGTAAAAATGTGGGTTGGTTTGTTTTTGTGCGGTTTGAACAACTTTCGAAACCATAAAACTTGTCATTTTTTCAGGTCGACAACATGCTTTTCTCTGATGTGTATGTTGGTGATTTTTTCGTCTGAAAGTTTGATTAAAGAACAGGTCAGTTTGGTTTTGGGCGCTTTGAACAGCTTTCCGAGCCGTAAAACTTGTCGTTTTTCATTTCAGATTTGTCACGCTCTATTTCATTTTGTCAATAATTGCCAATGTTTTCATGCTGTCCATCTTGTCAGGTTGGTAAGCTCTTCACATTTGTACAACTTTCACAACACAAAGAAAACTTTCCTGTTTTCAGATAATCTAAGCTAATCTCAAGAAGAAAGAAGAATCTAAGCTAATCTCAAGAAGAATGTGAGTCAGAGAGTTCTTTTTGTTTTCCTTTCTGTCTGATCTTTGCTCAATGTCTAAACTCTTGTTACTTGTTGTGAAAGTATGTTTGTATGAGTAAATTGTGAAATATTGTCGTGTCGATTTATTTCGTACATTACTGGTTTCATCCAGTGCGATACCTGTTCAAAATTTTCGAAAACCGTAGCTTTTTTTCGCTAAAGGACCCCAAATTGCGTGGATTCACATTGCGGGGTCGATTTTGCCCTGATTCAACAAGCGCACACTGTTTTTTTTGCTCCCTGCCCTGATTCATAAGGGAAACGTGTGTTTAACCCTGAATTTCCCTGATTCAGGGATTTTCCGCAGCGCTGCGCATTTTCCCCCCAAACTCTATATAAGCGAGCCATTTTTGCCAGTCTGGCATCATTGTTTCTACCAATTCTCGTCATTCACTTCGATCTCTACGATGAAAACGGTTCAAGTGCCCAACGACGAGGTCGACAAGGTTGAGTTGTTCCTCAACCAGACGCTGTGCGACGAATGTGCGATGCTGGACGATTTGTTCGTGCGACACTACGCAACGTCGCTGGCGAAGGCTGTCGAAGCGTCCCGACCTGGCCTCTGTGCCGGTTGCACCGCGAAAGAGAACAACCCGCTGAAACATCTGTGCGCCAAGGGTGCCTGCGAATTCTACAAAGTGCATGCGTTCTACATTGGCACTCTGCTGCACAACTCAGACTGGGCCTCGTTCTGCATGTTCGGTCAACCGTCGTGAAGACCTGTCTCGTCGTGCCGTGTGCGAATGGATGGCTCGTTTCCGATCGGTGCCCGAAGTCTGCTACATGTTACGTCATGAAATCGGCGAGTACCTCGAAGAACACTACCCGCTGTTGCTCGCCTTCCCGGTGTCGATCGGTGTGGAGAAGGCCTAATCCTCCACCCTAACCTTGGACTTAGGTCCACTTACCCAAACCCAGGGCCTCTTCAGGGCCACCCCCTACTAAACCATGCTTGTTGAATCAGGGTAAATGAAATATAATTTTATGCGAAAAACCTCAGCTTACTTTGCAGCTAAATGTTCAGCCAGTTGTTGATTTTAATTGCCGTCGGTGGTTGCGTTGGAAACGTGTGCCACCAGTGCACCTGCAGAGGCGCTACTGCCGTTTGCCATCTAATTCCGAACACAACAACTGACACCACGATCCGTGAGTTGCGTCTGATCAACGTCAGCGCGTGCCCTTCAATGGCTGTACTCAACCAGATTATGCCGAACTTGTCATCCTTTACGTGCCAGGTCAGTGATGTTTCAAAAGAATTTCACTTTTCAAGCTTATTCTCAAAAATTCGCGGCGAAAGATTTCACGAATTCCGCACGGTCAAAACATTCCATGTGATTTCGAATCCAAAAAACACAATATTCTTTAAACAATTTTCTCTTAATTTTCATTAAATGTTTTCTCCTAATTTTCATAAAATACTGTCATTCAATTTACAGAACATATAGAAGGCTAATGCCCAGTTTGTAATATCTTATGTGAATAAAATTTTTTTTATCAGGCTCCAATCTACATTTAATTATTTTTACTTAATTTATAAATATATTCTCTCAATTCATTTAAAACATTGCAGATTGTCCCACCAACCAACTCCACCACCAAACCGCGGTCGTCTGACACATCATCCAGCAGCATCGCCATCCGCATCACAATCATTGTTGTTGCCGTACTGGTCGCTGGCGTGTTGATAATAATAATTTGCAAACAAAAAGAACCGAAAAATTTGATTGAATCCGTCTAGGTTCATTATGTTGCTTCGATCATAATGTGCGCGTAAAAATGCGTTGAAATAAAACAGGTGCGTTAGGGGGGTGCAATTTTATATAAGTGCAAGACATGCAACACATAGATTAGAACATAGCACAGGGACAGGTTAGCAACACAACAAACAGGTTAGCAACAGGACAGACACAGAATTGAAACATCACAGATCATAAGCACTGGACATTGACAGACGGACCTGCAAAATAGAGGAAATATTTTTGGTGCGCTCCAGATCACCCCAAAAAGTTCCGCTCAACGGGTATTGTACGTGGAGCGTTTTGCGCTCCAGGTACAATACCCAAACTACTCAACCCATCATGTCGAGCAAACTTCGTTATTTCGACGATTTTTGCTTGTTGACCCCAGTATAATGACTGACCTCCAACGCTCGCAAAAGTACTGGGGCAACATGAATGTCAAACTTTTGACCGAGTTAGATCAGAATTTCGACCGAGTTCTGATTGACAATTCGTTGAGTGCCACGCAAAAACGAAAACAGTTGGCCGAAATTCTGACTGAAATCGACGCCCAGCAAAAACTTTTGAAATCCAACGATGACGACGATCTCAGCTGGTTGACCAACAGTACTCCTTCATAACGTCAACGTCCGGACATCGCAGAAGAGCAACCGGCTCCTTCATATTCCCCGCAACTGGCAACCGCAAAAACTCCCAGTCAGGCGGTGGCGGCGGCGGATGTCGTTCGCCGATTGTTTCCAGAGGAACCAAAGGTTGAAGAAAAGGATGCAATAGCCAATTCTTCTTCACCACAACCTACATCTCTCGATGAACAAGCGGCGGCGGCGGTGGAATTGTCGAGCGCAAGTTACGAACACGTCGTCGCAGCACTGGATAATGCATTCAGAGGAAGAAATCGCGATTTTGCCGAAAATATAGTGAACGAACTTTTGAAGTTACCCGCTGAACGATTTAGAGTAAACTCTGATTTGTCTATTGTAGTAAACAACACAAAAGTCAGCGGCAGCAACTTGTTGACAATATTACAACGTTTGGTGGCTCCCACCAATCCGGACGCGCCTAACGCACCGAAATCTGTGGGGTACGAATCAATTGTGCAGTTATTGAGCAAGCACTCTAGCCTAGAACCTAATCAAATTTCTAAATCCCCTCGTGAACGCGCTCGATTACGAACTTTGATTCAAACGCGTAGGGCTCCCCATTTGCGTGCTGCTGGTACGACAAAGAAAAATGTATTTGTTCCTGTTTTATCATTGGGATAAATTGTGTGCGATTTTGAGTCGGTTCATTTCACACAACAAGTTTCAGTGCAACAGTAGTGAAAAATTTCGGATCCGCAACAAAATAATATTACTATTTATTCCTAGTGGTTAGCTCCAAATCCACCCTTCAGGCCTTCGGCAATTGTGATGGCGCACGCATTCGTTCCTGAAAGAGTAATGATAGTTCTGATACGCACAAGCATCTTGATCGTTGTAACGTACCACTTCAGTCGTGACGGCTACATCGGCCTCAAGCGATCGCGCGAGCGCAAACAGCACTTTCGCTGAATCCCATGGGATTCGTACACCTGCCAATTCAGATTTTCGTGAAAAAACCCAGTTGGCAATGAAATCATAACAGTCTAACCCTGCATTCTGCTGAATCCTTCCGTATCCTCAACGCGTTCACACCCATCTGCGTCGCCCAATGTCAGTCGGTAGCGGGCAATTTCGAGTTGAGCCACGCTGTTTCGCACGTACAGCCTAGCGCCTGAATTTTGGAGAACGTGGTATTGGAGAAAATCGCAGTATGCATCAACACGGAGAAATTTACAAACCAAAGTGTTGTTGCGAATTCACACTGAACACGTAGGTCTTTCCAACGGTGCCTGAATCAGGTTTATTACGCTCATTGAGGAATGCCACTCAACCGAAAAACCAACGCCACTAACCCCATTGACAAATTTTCGGCTTGCTTTGAATTATTCGAGGTTGCGCTTCTGTCGACAGCTCCTTGAGCACGTCGTGCAACGCTCGTCCGTCGGGGCCCTCCAACGTTTTCTCATCCCAGTTTGACGCAATCAACACCGGCCATGGATCGCTCTTAGCCTGTCGTTCAACATTAGCCAAAACCTTGTCGACAACCTCTTGCATTTTGCTCAGCGTGAAAGCCGAGTAATACTCGAGAAAATATAATAACGAAACAGCCGTTGTAGAACTGGCGCGCGAGAGATAATTGCTTTGTTTACGAACGTATAATTGCAGTGCGTGGGCTAATTGGATGCGTGATACAATAATAGCACTGTAAATTTCTCGCGGCTGTGCATTGACGTCATCAGTGCCGTTCGAATTGTTTTGTGCTCCTGCATGCGTGGGCTAATTGCTTGCGCCATGAAATAATTGCGATGTTCTTTTGCACAACTATATTTAGATTCGTGGACGGAGAAACGAAGGTGGAACGCGTTTTTATTTTCGCAAATGTGTGAAAATGAGGGAATAGTCGGGCATAGAGAAAACAGGTATTCAGTCGTAAACAATAAAACCAAATGCCTTAAGTGGGTGAACGTTCGCCGATGAAGCCAACCTGTGGAGAAAGAAAAAACATTAGGCAACGATTATTATCTTGGGTATAAAAAGAGACAGGAGCTGTACAGGTTGTTAGCAGCAAGCAGACGCGCATAGGACAGCATTACATACCAAGTCGCGGTCGACCCCCAGTCGGTCGCCAAGCCAGCCGTACCAACCCGGTTGCACTGGCTGCACAGGTACCTGCTCCTGGTGCTGTTCTTTTGAACCATTACTGCGAAACGCGCGGTGTTTTTCTATCTGCGCCTCCAGGAGAGCTATTTGTGTAGCAGTAGCATTTCGCGTGGCAGTCAAAAGTTCGACCGCTTCAGACAGTTCCCGTTTTTGCCGTTGTTGCTCAGCAGTTATTGTTGACAAAACATCTTGTTTGAACAAGGTGAATTCACTTTCAAGTCCGCGAAAATGCGCAAGTTGTTGTCGATGAGCTGCGTCATCTGCAGCCCCAAACTGCTCAGCGAAAATTTGAAATCGTTCTTCCAAACTACCTAGACGTTGACTGATTGATTCTAGTCTGTGGTCATATAAACGGCTCACATGCGCACACTTTGAATTGTTGCATTGCTGAAAATACAGTATTTCTGCGGGCATCAAAAACAAGAAAAAACGAAGAGTGCATGTTGCTCTGGCTGCCAACTCACAATGCGCATTCCGATGCTCGACGTTGGTGGTGGCGGTGATGGTGGTGCCGGTGCGGGTGCGCTTGCTGGGGGTGACTTTGGTGGCGGCGTCGGACGATCGACGTTGTTCTGCGTATTTGAATGGAAAATTGTATTATGCGCCAGAGAAAAAACGACAGTAAAAATTTTATGTTTGAGAGCAAACCTCGGCGGTCGCTGCAAGCAAGCATTTCAGCTGGATGGCGGCCTTGGGGAAATAGGCTCGAGCCTCGGCGCGCGTGACTTGACAGGAATGGATCGATGCCGACAAAATGCGCACATCGATAGCGAATCCGCTAGAAGGAAGCGCAGAGCATTCAGCCGTGCGTTGAAAAGAATCGTACTGGCACTCGTCAGCCTCACATATCGGTCGCGGTGCACCGCGTATTGAGAGGGGAAACATCAACACAACAAAGCACAGCACAACACCGAGGAACATTTCGGATAAGGAACTGCAAAAAAAAAGAAAATTTATTCATTATGTTTTCTTGTATCAACAGCTTGCGAAAATACGCAAAAGTAATGTGTCAGTCAATCTATAATGTACGCGCACACACACAAATCATTCAAAAATGTTTATCCTGATGATGCAACGCGCGCTATCTCTGACAAAATTCATTTGGAAAACTGCGAGACCGATGCGCGTAACATCAGCAAGACCCCTCGTATGCCTTTTTTTTATCTAAATATTAGCGTGAAAAAATTGCTGTTCATGATAAATGCAAAATCAAGCGTCTGATAGGTAAATATTATGCGCTTTTTATAAAGTTCAATATGATAGCAGACGCGTTTCTTTCCGAGAAAAAAATGCAATACAAATATTCAGAAGCAACATAAAAAAACCCAGCCCACAGCATGTCTTCACGTGTCCGGTTGTGTGTGTGTGTGTGTGTGTGTGTTGGTCATTAGGTGGTTTGCTGCTGATCGAGAGTGTTATGTTCCATTGGCGTGTGCGGTGCTTCGGCTGTTAGTTGGTGTCGATGACGGGTTTTCATGAAAGTTCTATTGGTGACTATCGGTTGTATTTTTATTTCCTTTGCAGTAAAGACTGTGACGCGTACTATTGGGCACTTAAAGCCTTGGAACAGCATTATTACGGCTAGTTTATTTTGTTTAAAGGCATTTACTTGTTAATTTATTCTATTTACACTTTTTTGAGGGTAAGGTGTTCGTCAGTGTCACGTTCTTGTAGGATTTCCAGCATTGTGATCATTGTGCTTATTAGGTGGAGGTCAGTCTTTTATTATTTCAGACAATTACCCGGTGCCCGGTAAACGGCCGACTATTCGCTCATTCGATGTTTGTGTGACGGATTGCGAGGCCCCGCTCCAGGTTTTCACACATATTTGGGTTGATTGTATTTTGCGTTCTACTTATGGGTGTCATAATGTTTTGCAGCGAGCCATTCAATCGGTTCGACTTTTCAACGCCCCGATTATGAAAGAATGCATCCATCACTTTATGTTGGTTCCAATACTGCGCTTCATGTGAACATTAGCACTACTTAACCGTTAGCATCGTCATACTACGTGGATTGAACTTAACGTAGATGGGGATGTGTCGTCCTTTTACGTAATCAATTGGGGTGATGACAGTTTTATTTTGTCAGGTGACCCGGTACAATCAATGCACTAAAGTCAGATTCAAAGTGCACATGTTAGCTTATGGTATTCATGCGCGGAGCGGCTTTGACCTATTTTTTTTAAATACTTGCGCCGTCTCATTTACATGCGATCAGGGTTTTCGTACAATGGAATTGTAAGAGTGGTATCAGAATTAATGAACAGTTTCAATTATATCGGGGATGCATTATGCCTTCCGATTTCTCACACAATTTAGGCGAAATATTGACGACCAACTGCGTGGTGCGCCGGAAGTGTACAGAAAAGCTGTGCACCGTCTGATTTTCGGAAAACATTTCGGTTGGTTGATCTTGGAGGAGGTCTGTTGCGTTGTCATGTGTTCACTCAATTCATCTTTTATATGCTATCGCGTTTTTGATATTTTGATGCGGTTTTTCCGACCTTCTCTATTGTTTACAAGTTCGAACGCAGATGAACCCGGTGGCGAGCTGGTCTGGAGGCGTGGTTTGGTTGGGACGTCGGCGTCCGAAATGCAGAGTGAAATTGACGCGGTGAAACGCTTGATCGAAAAGCCGCTTCCTCAATTTCTGTACTATTTTCAAACGTTGGTTACTTTAAATTGATGTCTGTATGTTTTTAATTTCTAGCGGTGTGTTCATTGACGCGTTGAAAGGTGATGACGTCAATACCATTCTGTGACATATAATCACATTCGTTCGTGTTCTGTTTTGATTTGATTTGGTGGTAATGTTAATACGGTCAGCTCATTCAGGTGCGTTGAACCGAGACTTCTGCGAGCATACACCGCTGAAAACATGGATATCGATGTACATCATGAACGGCAGCTGGCGCCACTTGCTATGACGCAATATATTGAGTCACTGAATGCAAAGTTGGTGCCTTTTGTGTTTGACCTGCACGCTATTAGACTGTAGGTCGAAATTGGGTGCACAGATAATTTATTCTGTACTGGTTTTTATCCATTTTTTTGCCGAAGTAGAATGTGATTTTTCTGAGCTTTTTAAGGCTTTTATAGGATGAAGAAAGCAATTGGATCCCCGAAAGGGCCCGGTGAAATGATGTACAAAATGGGGTCATACCTGCTATTTGAACATCAACGACTGCAACAGGCGGTCACCATGGACAGAGGTTGGTTGCACTGCGTTCTTTTGCGACAAATTGCGGTTTGGTTGTTCGTGTCTTCGCTGTGTGATTTTGAATGATACGTATTCATGTATACGACAGGAGACTGGGAGTTGACGCCGACCAGTAAACAACGAATGCTGAGAGCGACGGGATTGGTCGCTGGTGCTATGCGTGACGCGGAGAGCCAGAACACCGCGCTGAATTTCATGGGACTCCCGTGTGAGTTACTTGGAAATATTACGTACCCGTCATTTGCGAATGATTGACAGACTATTAATTTAGTGTTGAGCGATTGCGCCTTGCGTTTTCTTGCGCTGCGTTCCAAATGATCGGGTTAAGAATATAGTGTAAATACTTGTATTAATTGTTCCCCTTTTTTATTTATTGTTTCACTGTTGATGTCGATTTCGGGCGGAAACGGTTACATTTGACTGTTATACGAACCGATAAGTATATGGCGTTCATGATCTTCTGGAATGTGCTTGGGGTTTCTCTCGACATGTTTCATATTTCGGTTCATGTTTTATTTGGACTCCCTGTTGGCTGCATATACAGGAATGTGGCCATTGGGATGCTGTCTTACGCTGTTTATGTTTCCCGGCTAGGATTTAAATTTTGATTTATTAAACATTCCGTTGAAATTTTTTTTTCAAAACATTCCAGCTGACGATCTTATCGTGCCGCCGAAAAACGTTCCGATTGCCAGTTGGGTGCAGCAGGTGCAGCGTGTGCGAATGGTACAAAACCGTTGGTCGATGAAGCGATTGCGCACGGATAGAGAGGGCGAGAAACTGTATCACTGCTCATTAAACGATGTTAGTCAGGATGTAGAACGGGGGAGTGGGTGATTGAATTGAATGATGCGTTTCATTTGCATTGACGGGCATGTGTAATGTTTGCCCGTCGTAATGCGGTCGCGGTTCTTTTAATCTTGAGAACAGTATTATAGTGGTTTTATATTTCGATCGTTTTCGCCTGTCTTAGTGTATGGTATGTTATTGTGTACTGGAGAAGTGGGCGGTGCTGGTTTCGAAACTAGCCATTCGTTGCCGTGAGTTTGCGTTTGTGCGCCATCGCAATGGCGCATTTCCAAAAAATGCACTTGGATTTACCAAGTGCGCAAACGATACATTTCGTGTTTTGAACTTGTGTTCAGTGGTATCGAACGGCGCATTGCGAACAATTTACATTTTCAGTGAAACATCAATTTCACGGATTGTGGATTTTTCTTGGTTGACTGTTTTAACAGAGCGTTCCGACACTGATGGTACTAGTTTCAGTCCGTCACAAAGTTTGCACTTTCAAATGTTTGCATTGTGTTACTTTCCGATTATTGCACCTTGTCCAAAAGAAAACGGCTGAGATCAACCACGTTTGTCAGTCACGAACTTATGGCGTGTCATGCCGATTGAGTGAATGGGAGGCGGTTACGTGAGATAGTTTTTGGAAGCAAACTCGATTCTTTCTTACGTTCAATCATGCATCAATTGTTTTGACTCTTCCTTCAGAACTTTTAAGTTGTTTGTCGTGCGCGTTCAATTTGTGAATTCCCTCTAAAACCATGTCTTCATTGTGTGAGACATTATAATTTTGCGCATCATTTCAGCCTGTCGACGACGTCGACAAGTGTGTGAAGCTTGGACACATTCGTGAATGCCATTCAAACGTTCTTGGTCGTTTCCATATTCATTGTGAATTCGGCGATGCAGAATACATGGGACATTGTCAGGAATTTCAATCACGAGGTATTCAAGGATGCGACCAACAATGCTTTATTTTGGCCATTTAAATGTTTTCCTCACAGTGTTATTTGCATTGCGACATATCAATGAGCGGGACAGTGAACAGTTTATTTCCATCATTTAAATGTTTTGTAAATAATCTATTCGGTCCTTTTGTAGTGAGTGTAACTTCCGTTTTGTTTCATTGCGCATTTTATCGGTGACCCTGGTGATAAGTGCGTTTCTCATTGCAATACATTTATATTTCACATCTTAATCCGTCGCAGTGAATATATTTTTAGCTGACGGACTCTGTCGCCATCTCATATTTTACATCGTTACTCGATGTGAAACTGATCGACATTTCTATCCCTACTTCCGTCTGGTCCACGCATTATGCTACAACGTTTATTCGCGCAACCAAGTGGTGAAAGTGCAATATTTCGGTCGATCGATGTCGGGTGGCAAGAAATCGAAACGTCACAGTGAGTTATTTCTTACAGTAAGAAAGATGGTTTGGTACGGCGATTCACATTCACGTGGACGATGGTTATTCCCGACTCATGGGCATCGTCCACTCTTTTTGATAGATGGATTTGTCTGTGCGAAAGTCAATTTAAATTTTTTTGGAGTACGATTTAGATCTTTCGTAGATGGCGTAAGATAGACTTCGGTTTTCCTTTCGATGCAATCGAGTGGTGTACTGGGAGTATGTATATAAACGTACCGTTTGATGTTCGTCCTTTTTTCCGTGTTGGGTTTGGTGTTACTTATGTCTTTTGAATCCCGTAGATGGATTATTTCCGCGCTGCATATCTGCCGAAGGAAATCCGTGACTTGTCTTATTCTTGTAGTTGGTGTTGCACGGTTTCCATGGTGTGCGCATGTGTGTGGGTTGACGGTACAGTAGGTATTTTTGTTTAAGTGGAGCACATTTCAGATTCTGAAATCTGTGAAAAGTTCAAAGTGCCTTACGATTGGGAAATCGTTTTCATGATTTCTTTTATTCGCTTACATTGACTCACTGTGTGTTATGCTTTGTGTTTCACTCGGTCGCGTGAAGTTTCTGTGGAATGTCTGCTTTGTTGGTGGTCTGGAAACGGTCCCCATTTGGTTTTGAGCGCGGGTTTGTGCGCAAACTCGGCGGCAAAATCGCATTCATCCCAACTTCATCTTATTATCAACGGTATATATTTTTGGTTCTCAAATCTAACAATTCCTTCAATTCATTTCTGAGTGGAGTTCTGAAAAACGGTGTTTCAGTATAGTTATATAAACAGCAACTTAGTGTGGAACAGGTCCGTGTCATAACATGAATTCGATGAGATTTGCGTTGTGAACACTTTTTTGTGTCTTGCAGATGTGCTGCGCTAACTTGCCGTTTGTTACGATGTTTTCACATTGCATAATCTTACTGATGTTTTACGGTGGCTGCTTATATTCGTCGCAGTGTGTTCATATACTGTACAATCACTGTGGAGCAAATGTCGAGTCTCGACGATATGTGTTTAATCATTTTTTGACACTCGCGTCCAACGATGGGCACGAGTTAATGAATGAATGAATGTATGTTATGTGTAAATTGGGGTCAAGTATTAAGAGATAATTTTTTTTTAGGTTCCAATGGGAAAGGTGTCGCATCTATGTTGACGCCTTCGGTAACCCATGTAGGAAGCTGGCTGTTCCATGCACCTTAGGCTTTGTGACTTCGAACATGTGCTTTAGTGAGAAAGCTGTCGCATCCATTTCGACAGCACCAAGTGTCGGTATGGAAAAGCTATCGCATTTATCTCGACGCCCCCAGTCGCCGATGCGAGGATGCTAACTATCTCATGCAGCTTGGCACACCGGGGCGCTGATACGAGAAAGCTATCATGTATATCTTGAGGTCGTGCAATCAACAATAAATTTTGGGCTATGGCATTCATGTTGATCGCCGTGGTTGCCGGTGTGAGTAAGCTGGCTGTTGCATGCAGTTTGGCACCCCGGGACGCCGGTGAGACGAAGATATCACGCATATGGGGAAAGCTATCGCATCTATCTTGACACCCTCCAAGTCGCCGGTATGGGATGGTTAGCTACTCCATGCAGTTTGGCACCTTGGGAAAGCTATCGCACCCATTTTGACACTCCTAGTCGTCGGTGTGAGAAGACTGGCTGTTCTATGCACTTCGGCACCCCCGTGCAAACATTTTTTAAAATAAATTTCAAATTGAGTTTCGGTGGCAAAGCTATCGCACTCATCTTCACACCTCGGGGGGCCGGTGTGGGAAGAGTGGCTATTCCATGCGGTTTTGCGCCCCTGGGCAACTATTTTTTAAAATAATCGCCCATATGCGAGTGCTAGTTATCTGATGGTGCTTGACACTCCGGGGCGCTGGTACGAGAAAGCTATCATGTATGCCTTAACGTCGTGCAATCAACAATAAATTTTGGGTTGTCGCATTCATCTTGACGTCCGCGACCGCCCGTGTGGGTAATCTAGCTATAGCATGCAGCTTGGCACCCCGGGAGACCGCTGGGACAAAGCTATCATGCATGTGTTAACGTTGTGTATCTCACATGTGGAAAGATTTGGAAGGATTTCAGTGGAAAAGCTATCGCATCCACCTTGACACATCCAGGGACCGGGGTGGGAAGACTGGCTATTCCATGCAGTTTGGCACTGTGGTGTAAATATTTTTTTAAATAAATTTTGTGTGTGGAACCTGGGTTCCAATGGGAAAGCTATCGCTTTCATTTCGGCATTCCCAGTCGCCGATGTAGAAATGCTAGCTATCTCATGCTGCTTGGCGCAGGAAAGCTATCGGTTCCATTTCGAGGTTCCCAGTCGCCGATGTGGGAATGCCAGCTATCTCATGCTGCTTGGCACCTTGGGGCGTTGGTACGAGAAAGCTCGTGGCACCGTGGTGCAAATATTTTTTGAAATAAATTTTATGTGTGGAACCTGTGTTGCAATGGGAAAGCTATCGCTTCCATTTCGACGTTCCCAATCGCCGACGTGGAAATGCTAGCTATCTCATGCTGCTTGGCGCGGGAAAGCTATCGGTTCCATTTGAACGTTCGCAGTCGCCGATGTGGGAATGCTAGCTATCTCATGCTGCTTGGTACCCCGGGGCGTTGGTAGGAGAAAGGTATCATGTATGCCTTAACGTCGTACAGTCAACGATAATAAATTTTAAAGCTATCGCATCCTTCTTGGCGTCCCCGGTGGTCGCTGTGGGTAAGCTAGCTATTGCATGCAGCTTGACACCCCGAGAAGCCGATGGGACAACGGTATCATGCATGTGTTAACGTCGTGTAACTCACATGTGGAAAGATTTGGAAGGGCGAAATTTTCAAAAAAATAGCGGTTATTTTGTTTGAAAAATAAATTTCGTGTTTTGAAAATCGTGCTTCAGCGGGAAAGCTATCGCATCCATCTTGACAGCTCCAGAGACTGGGGTGGGAGGGCTAACTATTCCATGCAGTTTGGCACCCTCGTGCAAATATTTTTTGAAATGAGTTTTGTGTGTGGAACTTATGTTCCAATGGGAAAGCCATCGGTTCCAATTGGACGTTCCCAGTCGCCGATGTGGCAATGCTAGCTATCTTATACTGCTTGGCACCCCGGAGCGTTTGTATGGGAAACCTATCATGTATGCCTTAACGTCGTACAATCAACGATAATAAATTTCGTGTTTGGAACTTGTGTTCAAATGGGAAAGCTATCGCATTCATCCTGGCACCCCTGGTCGCCGCTGTGGGTAAGCTAGTTATTGCATGCAGCTTGGCTCCCCGGGGCGTTGGTGCGGGAACATCTTCACAGCTCCAGTGACCGGGGTGTGAAGGCTAACTATTCCGCTATTCCATGCAGTTTGGCACTCCCGTGCAAATATTTTTAAAAATTGTATTCCGATGAGGAAGCTATCGTATCATTGACGCCATCCTTCGAATGCTAACTATCTGATTCTTCGGCGTTCAAGCTTTAAGCCTTTGATCGTACAATCAACGATAATAAATTTCGTGTTTGGAACTTGTGTTCGAATGGGAAAGCTATCGCATGCATCTTGGCTTCCCCGGTCGTCGCTGTAGGTAAGCTAGTTATTGCATGCAGTTTGGCACCCCGGGGCGTTGGTGCGGAATCTTTAGTAGAAGGTAATTATTAAGTTGACGTGGTGTAATTTTTTGATTTTTGTGTCTGGAATGTTAAGAAAGATGGTTTTTCACGTTTTCCGATCTGGAAATGCTAGCTATCTCATGCTGTTTGGCACCTCGGGGCGTTTGTATGGAAAACCTATCATGTATGCCTTAGGTCGTATAATGAACGATAAATTTCGTGTTTGGAACTTGTGTTCTAATGGGAAAGCTATCGTATTCATGTTGGCGTCCCCGGTGGTGGCTGTGGGTAAGCTAGGTATTGCTGGAAAAGCTATTGCACCCATCTTGACACTTCCAGTGGGCGGTGTGGGAAGACTGGCTATTCCATGCAGTTTGGCAGTCCCGTGCAAATATTTTTAGAGATTGTGTTCCGATGAGGAAGCTATCGTTTCCATCTCGACGACCCCAGTCGCTGATGCGAGGTGCTAACTATCTGATGGTGCTTGGCGCCCGGGGGCGTTTGTGGGAGAAAGCCATCATGTATGCCTGAACGTCGTACAATCAACGATAATAAATTTCGTGATTGGAACTTGTGTTCGAATGGGAAAGCTATCGCATCCATCTTGGCTTCTCCGGTGGTCGCTGTGGGTAAGCTAGCTATTGGATGCAGTTTGGCACCCCGGGGCGTTGGTGCGAGGACATCTTTACGGCTGCAGAGACCGCGGTGGGAAGGCTAATTATTCCATGCAGTTTGGCATCGTGGTGTAAATATTTTTTGAAATAAATTTTGTGTGTGGAACCTGTGTTCCAATGGGAAAGCCATCGGTTCCATTTCGACGTTCCCAGTCGCCGATCTGGAAATGCTAGCTATCTCATGCTGTTTGGCACCTCGGGGCGTTTGTATGGAAAACCTATCATGTATGCCTTAGGTCGTATAATGAACGATAAATTTCGGGCGTTTGTGGGAGAAAGCCATCATGTATGCCTGAACGTCGTACAATCAACGATAATAAATTTCGTGTTTGGAACTTGTGTTCGAATGGGAAAGCTATCGCATCCATCTTGGCTTCCCCGGTGGTCGCTGTGGGTAAGCTAGCTATTGCATGCAGCTTGGCATCCCGGGGCGTTGGTGCTGGATGTGAGGATGCTAGCTATCTCATGGTGCTTGGCACCCCGGGGCGTTTGTATGGGAAACGTATCATGTATGCCTGGGAAAGCTATCATGTATGCCTTAGGTCGTACAATCAACGATAAATTTCGTGTTTTGAACTTGTGTTCTAATGGGAAAGCTATCGCATTCATCTTGGCGTCCCGGTGGTCGTTGTGGGTGAGCTAGGTATTGCTGGAAAAGCTATTGCACCCATCTTGACAGCTGCAGTAGGCGGTGTGGGAAGACTGGCTATTCCATGCAGTTTGGCACTCCCGTGCAAATATTTTTAAAAATTGTGTTCCGATGAGGAAGCTATCGTTTCCATCTCGACGACCCCAGTCGCTGATGCGGGAATGCTAACTATCTGATGGTGCTTGGCACCCGGGGGCGTTTGTGCGGGAAAGCCATCATGTATGCCTGAACGTCGTATAATCAACGATAATAAATTTCGTGTTTGGAACTCGTGTTCAAATGGGAAAGCTATCGCATGCACCTTGGCTTCCCCGGTGGTCGCTGTGGGTAAGCTAGTTATTGCATGCAGTTTGGCTCCCCGGGGCGTTGGTGCGAGGACATGTTCACGGCTCCAGAGACCGTGGTGGGAAGGCTAATTATTCCATGCAGTTTGGCACCGTGGTGTAAATATTTTTTGAAATAAATTTTGTGTGTGGAACCTGTGTTCCAATGGGAAAGCCATCGGTTCCATTTCGACGTTCCCAGTCGCCGATCTGGAAATGCTAGCTATCTCATGCTGTTTGGCACCTCGGGGCGTTTGTATGGGAAAGCTATCATGTATGCCTTAGGTCGTATAATGAACGATAAATTTCGGGCGTTTGTGCGAGAAAGCCATCATGCATGCCTGAACGTCGTACAATCAACGATAATAAATTTCGTGTTTGGAACTTGTGTTCGAATGGGAAAGCTATCGCATCCATCTTGGCTTCCCCGGTGGTCGCTGTGGGTAAGCTAGCTATTGCATGCAGCTTGGCATCCCTGGGTGTTGGTGCTGGATGTGAGGATGCTAGCTATCTCATGGTGCTTGGCACCCCGGGGCGTTTCTATGGGAAACCTATCATGTATGCCTGGGAAAGCTATCATGTATGCCTTCGGTCGTACAATCAACGATAAATTTCGTGTTTTGAACTTGTGTTCTAATGGGAAAGCTATCGCATTCATCTTGGCGTCCCCGGTGGTCGCTGTGGGTGAGCTAGGTATTGCTGGAAAAGCTATTGCACCCATCTTGACAGCTGCAGTAGGCGGTATGGGAAGACTGACTATTCCATGCAGTTTGGCACTCCCGTGCAAATATTTTTAAAAATTGTGTTCCGATGAGGAAGCTATCGTTTCCATCTCGACGACCCCAGTCGCTGATGCGGGAATGCTAACTATCTGATGGTGCTTGGCACCCGGGGGCGTTTGTGCGGGAAAGCCATCATGTATGCCTGAACGTCGTACAATCAACGATAATAAATTTCGTGTTTGGAACTTGTGTTCAAATGGGAAAGCTATCGCATGCACCTTGGCTTCCCCGGTGGTCGCTGTGGGTAAGCTAGTTATTGCATGCAGTTTGGCTCCCCGGGGCGTTGGTGCGAGGACATGTTCACGGCTCCAGAGACCGTGGTGGGAAGGCTAATTATTCCATGCAGTTTGGCACCGTGGTGTAAATATTTTTTGAAATAAATTTTGTGTGTGGAACCTGTGTTCCAATGGGAAAGCCATCGGTTCCATTTCGACGTTCTCAGTCGCCGATCTGGAAATGCTAGCTATCTCATGCTGTTTGGCACCTCGGGGCGTTTGTATGGGAAAGCTATCATGTATGCCTTAGGTCGTATAATGAACGATAAATTTCGGGCGTTTGTGCGAGAAAGCCATCATGTATGCCTGAACGTCGTACAATCAACGATAATAAATTTCGTGTTTAGAACTTGTGTTCGAATGGGAAAGCTATCGCATCCATCTTGGCTTCCCCGGTGGTCGCTGTGGGTAAGCTAGCTATTGCATGCAGCTTGGCATCCCGGGGCGTTGGTGCTGGGTGTGAGGATGCTAGCTATGTCATGGTGCTTGGCACCCCGGGGCGTTTGTATGGGAAACCTATCATGTATGCCTGGGAAAGCTATCATGTATGCCTTAGGTCGTACAATCAACGATATATTTTTAAAAATTGTGTTCCGATGGTTATTTGTTTGCCTAAGGCATACATGATAGCTTTCCCAGGCATACATGATAGGTTTCCCATACAAACGCCCCGGGGTGCCAAGCACCATGACATAGCTAGCATCCTCACATCCAGCACCAACGCCCCGGGATGCCAAGCTGCATGCAATAGCTAGCTTACCCACAGCGACCACCGGGGAAGCCAAGATGGATGCGATAGCTTTCCCATTCGAACACAAGTTCCAAACACGAAATTTATTATCGTTGATTGTACGACGTTCAGGCATACATGATGGCTTTCTTGCACAAACGCCTCCGATTATCGTTGATTGTACGACGTTAAGGCACACATAATAGGCTTCCCATACAAACGCCCCGAGGTGCCAAACAGCATGAGATAGGTAGCATTTCCAGATCGGCGACTGGGAACGTCGAAATGGAACCGATGGCTTTCCCATTGGAACACAGGTTCCACACACAAAATTTATTTCAAAAAATATTTACACCACGGTGCCA